>CM059189.1:45663652-45867574 GCA_030323885.1 Branchipolynoe longqiensis
GTACACATAGTATACACGCTTTAGAATATACCTTCGCGACGACCAATAGTTCTATTTGGTTTTGCCTCTGGTTTATTTTCTTCCTCCCCTTATCTGGTATTTAAGAACGTGTCATTTCTGAATCCAGGCGGACAATTACTGATCGGGGCATTTACACTAAAGATTGTTTACCGCTTTGTTAAAAACACACGACAAGGGTGAATTGTCCCATCGTGTTCAGCCTATATCAGGAGACGCCGGTATGTTTTATATATACATATATACACGTCTCCTTCATTTGTTTGTCAATTGCACCTCGATCCACAAATGGTGTATCGATAAAGGCCCTGTCAGACCTCACCGGATTGGGGGAAACAGACAGAAACCAAACAAAGTCCGTTTTGTGTTCGTGTGGTGTTCTCTGTGGCGGAGTGTTCAGAGTGTCTGACTTTTTTCTAGGTTGGACTCCTAATCTGAAGGTCGGTGGTTCGATTCCCCGTGCCCCCATCTCTGCCAATTTGGATTTCCACCGCTGTGTATAACTTAGAGCGTCATCAAAGGCCGGTTGCTCTCATACTATGTCTATGTGGTGTGGGAGGTTAAAAATCCCTTGGGTCGGTAAAAGTGTAGGCTCGGGCTTTCTATCGACAAACTGTCTAATGGTGAAAACAAGCCTATTCAGGCTTATCCATGATAGGCAGTATAAATCTTCAACAACAACAAGAAGTTTTGAACGAGCACACAACTAGGAACGGATGCCGCCGGACTGATGGCTATGGTTCTTGTCCGGTTTGAGTCCATTTAGTCCGCTTACCATCCATTGGCTATCCGTTCATGTCTGTTTCATGTCCATTTCATGTCTGTTTCATGTCCGTTTCATGTCCGTTTCATGTCCGTTCGTCCAGCCTCCTTTGACCCAATATCGCAACATTTTTGACACATTTTAATACATGTTGATACGTATGCCACCCATACTAGACAATTCTGTCTGTTGCTCAGTCCAGCGAGGTGTGATAGCCGCTTAAGACTAACATTATTTGATGGCGCCAAAAAAATGGCTGTCCTAATGTGTCAGACAGAGGAACTTATTGTATGGCAAAATGCCTTCTTAAATAACACGCGCGGCTTCCTCAGTTATCTGACCAATGACATCGTCTATGGTTACTAACTGTCGTCTGCCGTGACTGGGATCGTGGCAGACGACATTTAATACCCAACATACCATTCCTTTACACACTGCACATTAAGTAAATATGTCGCCTTTCCTCGCGGCGCCCTAAGAAGAAAGAAATGACACACCGCAGCTCTATTGCAGCAGACGGCATTTTTGTCAGAGCAGACGACGCTTACAAACGTCATACATTTGTTGTGACTGGGTCTGCTTAAATGCTATCTGGTAAGAAGTCCTTTCTAATCCAACAACTATTACTTTTAGAGGAATATCAATATCAATATCAATGCAGACAATTTAGAGCGGAACCCCATCCCGCCCTCTCACTCCCAGCAAATTTCTTTTCCAACTTTGCTGATTCAGTTTGGCGCTGATTTTCAAAGAACACATTTTTAATATGTCACGGTTTGCCAGGTCTGCTCGTCTTTGACGCACTACAGATAAATCTGACGACTTATCGAGTGTGTGTGTGTGTGTGTATGTGTATGTGTATGTGTATGTGTATGTGTATGTGTATGTGTATGTGTATGTGTATGTGTGTGTGTAAGGTAACTGTTCGGTAATCGTCTCATACAATGTCTATGTGGTGTAGTAGGTTAAACATCCCTTGGGTTGCTAAAAGTGTAGGCTCTGGCTTTCTATCAACCAACTGTCTAATGGTGAAAACAAGTCTTGCCAGGTCTGCTCGTCTTTGACGTGCTACAGATAAATCTGACGAATTATCGAGTGTCTGTGTGTATGTGTATGTGTATGTGTATGTATATGTGTGTGTGTGTCTGTAAGGTAACTGTTCGGTAATGTTCTCATACAATGTCTATGTGGTGTAGTAGCTTAAAAATCCCTTGGGTTGGTAAAAGTGTAGGCTCCGGCTTTCTATCGCCCAACTGTCTAATGGTGAAAACAAGTCTATTCAGACTTATCCTTCATAGGCAGTATAAGTCTTCAAGAAAAAAAAAGTCTTGGGTCGGCGAGAAAACATCTCAAATGTTGGATCTCAGTTCACTACACATTTTTATCGGGTGAACTGTGAGCTTTTAACAAAATTTGTTAATAGAGATGTGGGGGGAGGGGTGGAGGACTGGTGCGAATTATTTGGCGATGTTGCTGCTTGCGAGATTGGTACGGCTGATGCGATTGTTTCAGTTTGTGCAGTTGGTGGAGTTGGTGCAATTGATTCGGTTGGTGTAGATGGTACGGCATCAAAAAACGGCTCTTTTTGGTTCTCAGGGTTAAAATTTAAAATTTCACATTAAGTGTTCTTTTTATTAAAAGTCATAAAAAGTCTGTCTTAATATGCGAAACACATGTAAGGATTGCCTCAGATGGCATTCCTAAACATGTTCACAAGTGTTTTACGTCAATATCGTTTTAAGAACCCAAGTGCATTTACTGATAACAATATCACAAGAGAGTGGTGTCAGTTTTCGGTTTTATGTTAACTGGCCGTTTTATAATCTATGCTACTGTTCTTTTCACACACGCGCACACACCTATGCACATATATAATATATATATATATATATATATGTATATCTTTATATGTATATATAAGGATATATTTGCGCTATCAACTATTACTACAACTGGCAAGGGGTGCAGTGTTTAGTGAGCTTTGATGTCAGTGTCAGAAGGAGAGCATATCTTATCTATATATATACATACAGTAAAACCTTTCTAAATCTACCCACCTTGGGACCGACTTTAAGTGGTCCATTTAGGGAGGTGGGAGGTTTACCGAGTTAGAATATGGTTACAATGGTATCGCTGGGACCCAAATAAAGCGATCGATATAGGGGAGTGGTGGATCTGTGGAGGTGGTCAGTTGGGGAGATATATATATGTATATATATATATATATAGATATATATATATGATCGGAACTTCCATTAATTTATATTCGCATAAGTTTTCATACAGCACAATAATATACAAAACAAGTTATATTCAGGTATTACATCATGCATTTACGAATGCCCCCCCCCCCTTCCCCCACCCTACGCTGTGATTAGCATTAATGTATCCCCTCCTTTTTCAATTTATATATTTTTTCATTTGTTGAATATTTAAGCTGAGGAAATTTCAAATACGAACAACTGATCTCCATTTCTTGTCCTATTCAAGCGAAGTAACTTGTGAAAACATGTGATATTAATTTCGACATGCACACCGAAATGTCTGAAATAGGTTTTGTTAACTTGTGTTCGAGAGTATCAGCGTAGAACAGGAACACCAAACTACACCCAAAATAATGCACTGCATGTATATTTATAAGCTATTCCAGTGGATTATGCAACTTTAACAATTTTGAGAAATGTTAGATTTGTTCAATTCTGTGCACATCGGTATGTGCCCGTACACACAACTTCCAAATAGATCAGACATAACCTCCGTCACCTTAAATAAAAAAGCGGAACAATTAAAAGCAATTACAAAACCGCCAGTTTAGCCAGATCAAGAATATGCAGAAATAGCAAAAACAATGACTAAACTACGAGAATTGTTCCCCAAAAAATAACATCTCACACCCCAAAAAAGAAGAAAATCAAGTTTTATAGTCAAGAGTGAGGATATGCTGCATTAATAAATCCAATTAATGTTCAAGACACAGACACATATTTGGTTAGATGAATAGAGAACTCATGCAAAACTAGGCTGGAGAGAATTTGTCTTTTTACAGTTTTAATCACGCTTGTCCATCTCAACTAAATCGGAGTGGGAGGGGGGGGGTAGGGGGCGCTGTACGTGGGGGAAAAACACGTGGCCACTCTGCCTTTTTCCCATAACCTACAGCACACTATTCATATATTGGTTGGTTGTTGCAATTTGTTATCCTGGCAACATCTAAGGTCATATCAGGACGGTTACTGACTTGTCACAGTGTGCACTCATGGCGACTTTATAGTGCTGCCCCACTGCGAGACCAGGCCACCACCACCGTGACCTGATATCCCGCTCACTGACTCAGTCATATTATCCTCATACTAAGCTACCCAGTACTTGCCCTATCCTATTAATGCTGAGCGCCAAGCTAGGAAGCCATACATATCAATTTAATAAGTCATTGGTTTGACTCGACTGGGAACCGAACTCCCGATCTCCCGCGCGCGAGTTGTTTATCTGTTCACTTCCTTATCTGTTACTGATGTGTCAGGGTATGTAAAGGGGCGGTCACATGCACGTTAGTGGACGTAGTTGAACATAGTGGAGGCTAACATAATTGAACATAGTTGAAGGTAGTTGAAGGTTGTTGAAGGTACCGGCATCCATACTTGGTAATAACATGGGTGGACCATGAGTTCCGATTTAATCTTTGGCCATGTTCAAAAGAATGCTACATTAGAGGCTAATGTACTGTGGCGAAGTCTCCGTACTCTTAATGTACTCTAGCATATGCTAGCATACTCTAGCATACTTTAGTGTACTTGGACATAGTTGAGGGAACAAGAAATAGGTGGATGGGGGGGATGGGAATGGCGGTGAGGGAGTATTGGGAATGAAGTGTGTGGTGAGAATGGTGAAAATTGTGGGGCTAAGGATATTGTGAGGATGGTGGGAGCGATTGCAGTAGAGGATATTGGCCTATCAAGTATCATGATATTGCCCACAAGCAAGCAGACAATGGGGTTGGGGGTTGGGGGGGGGGGGTAAGCTTGGGGATGGGCGGTGGTGGGTGGGACGGAGAGAGTGGGGGGGGGGTGGAGTGGGGGTAAAGCGGGAGATGGGGGAGAGCAGGAGAAAGAACGAGATCTAGTCAGTGTTAGCACCTTCAAATTTCTCATCATCAGCGTGGGGTTTTGAAAAGAAAAAAGCTCTTTGGACGGGGCCGACCTCCTCGAGCCGCCATACTGACTAACAGTAACAAACAGCAGGCCCCCTCACTCGACATGCGGCGTCACAGTCCGCACCGAGTTAATGCCCGCCTGCCGCGCAGACGACTCTGAAGCGCTTTTCCCGCCCTTCGTGGGCTCCCATCAGCACCCTCGCCCAGGCAGTGAGCGCCCGGACTTCCGTCAACATGTCGGCGCAGTTTGGTTGCTAGTAAGGGTGGAGGAGGGGGAGGGAGAGGGGGAGGGGGCGGGTTGGGGAGGGGGAAGGGAGGGGGGAGGGGGGAAGGGGGAGGAGGAAGGGAGGGGGGAGGGGGAAGGGGGAGGGGGAAGGGAGGGGGTAGGGGAGGGGGAGGGGGAGGGGGAGGGGGAGGGGGAAGGGGGGGGGGGAGGGGAGGTGGAGGGGAGGTGGAGGGGGAGGGGGAGGGGGGTTGGGGTAGGGGATGCGGGTGATGTGGGGGTAGGGGATGAAGAGGAGGAGGGGAGGGGGAGGGAGGTGGAGGGAGGTGGAGGGAGGTGGAGGGAGGTGCGGGAGGAGCAGTGTGGGGGGTAGAGTATGTGCGTTGGAGAGGGTAGGGATATGTTACGGTGGGAGGGGGTGTTTGCAATTGTAGGAGAAAGAGTTGTTTGTTGTCGTTGTACGTCCTAGCAACATCTAAGGTCGTATCAGGATGGGTACCAACTTGTGACAGCGGTGGGGGAGTAGTGGGAATGGAGGGTGTGGTGAGAATGCTGAGAATTGTGGGGTTAAGGATATTGTGAGGATGGTGGGAGCATTCATGGTGACTTTATAGTGCTCCCCCACTGGAAGACCAGGCCACCAGCACCATGACCTGATTACCAACTCACTCACATTATTTTGACACCGAGCCAACCAGTCCTTGCCCTATCCTACTAATGCCGAGCACCTGCCTAGGAAGCAATAAGTATCAATTTTTAAGTCATTGGTTTGACTCGACCAGGGTTCAAACCCACAAACCAATGGGTTCGGATCCCCGGAACTCACACAACAGGAGAGGGCCGGTCAACTCATTTGGCCATCCCATCTGGTTATAACTATAAGAGAAAGGAGTCTGTTGTATGGGGGTATATAGTGGAGGGGTAGGCAGAAGGGCAGAGTAGTGGGTGTGCAGGATGGGGGGGGGGGGAAGGATGTGAGTGTGTGGGTGGGGGGGTGCGAAGGAGTGAGGGGCGTCCAGAGGTGTATGGGTTGGGTATGTAAGAAGGAAGAGTGTGTGCGTGTACAGGGGTTTCAGAGTGTGGGTGTGTAGGGGCAATGGTGGAGGTGTGTAACCTGAAGTGCTGCATTATGGACCGGATGTGGTGACTGAATAGACTACATCACGGTTCCAGTGGTGCGGTGCATTGTGGGATGCATCAGAGCAAAACAACCCTCCCAAAAGCACATGGCACATGCTAATACACTGGGTGCAGCTATGAAATGTGCTAGTTTCAGCTCATCTCAGCTCTTGTTTGAAACATAGAATACCAACTAAAAAAAATTATATAATAAATTAAGATATTAATCTTTTATCCAGCAGTGCATTTACATCAATATAATCAGCACAGCTTATGGCATGTGTATTTAGATTTAGACAAATCTAGGCACTCAGACTAGTATTAGAGCCATAGAGTCAGTTTTACTTATTTTATTCATGTTTTTATTTATATCCTATGGTTAATGACATATGTAGAAATAGAAAATGAGTAGGGTTAATCAGATATTGGTTATATATTTCTTTGAAACAAGTCTTTGTTGACACATTTGACATTTTAATATTTAGAACAAGAATTACTTCTGGCTAATCAATGGTGATGTAAACTGAAGTGTACTATTTTTGTAAGTTTCTTAGCTCAAAATGCTTGATTATGAAGAGTGGTGTCTTAAACATATTCATTATATTATTATATTGCATCCTTCCAACCATTTTGTGGTAAATTGTTATGTATTTCTATTTATTTTGAATAAAATGCCAGTTTTGCCCTACGCGTATCAGTAAACTCAATGGGAGTATGCCTTTGCTTTGCTCCCAACGCCGTTTTCAGCGCATGCGCAGTCGGAACCGTGATGTAGTTTATCCGTCCGAGCGCCGGCTTTCCACATGGAAGGTCTGGGGATCAAATCTCAAACCAATGACTTACCAAATTTATACTTGTCGCTACCTAGCCTGGTGCTTGGCATTTAATACTAAATTAGAGCAAGGACTGGCTAGCGCAGTATTACGATCATGTGACTGAGCGACCGGACGCGGTTGCCGAATCGGGAGTTCAATTCCCTGACGAGTCAAACCAATGACTTGCAAAATTGATACTTGTCGCTTCTTAGCCAGGTGCTTGGCATTACTAGGATATGGCAAGGACTGGTTAGTTCAGTATCAACATAATGTGACTGAGTGGGAAATTGGGTCATGGTGCCAGTGATCTAATCTCCCAGTGGGGCAGCACTATAAAGCCGCCATGAGTATGCAATGTTACATATCAGTACCCGTCCTGGCATGACCTTAGATGTTGCAAGGATGAAAAACCTCAACAAGCAAACAAGTGCATAATAGGGAGGTTGTGTGTGCAATGCGTTGGGAGTGTGGGTGAGTTGGGGGGGCAGGGTGTGTATGCGCATACATTTGGGGATGTGTGAGTGCTTGTCCTTAGAGGGCAAGGGTTTATATGTGTGTGTTGGGGGAGGGAGGGGGGTGAGCGGAGGGGAGGAGGGATTTGCATCGTTCATGGGTAGTACGGACTGGGTGCACAGTGTCAGGATAATGTGACTGTGTGGGACATCATATCATGGTGCTGGCGGCCTGATTTCCCAGTGGGGCAACACTATAAAGTCACCATGACTGTCACAAGTTGGTGCACATCCTGGTATGGCCTAGGGTCTTACTGGGGCATAAAACTACACCAACCACCCAACCTGCCCTGGTCCTCTCAGAGGACTGTGGTTGGGCTCTTAGGCTGCCTTTTTCCTTCCTCCCCCCCCCCTCCCCCCTCACCACACCCAATTTCTCTGACCACTACCCATCGGAAGCCAACTCCAGACCACATGGGACCGCTTTCTGCGGTGCCCATACAGTGCTGCAGATTTGCAGCCTTCAGCGCACCAATGCGACAGCAAACTCCCCAAAAACATGGGTAGTAGTACAATATACCCGCTCGACTCAGTACCACTCTCCATCATATAAAGCATCTTGTAAGCAGCACCTCTAGCTGGCTGGCTTCATTTTCTCACGCACTCATGAACTCTGCAGGAAAGAGCTGCTCACAGGAAAGAGTTGGAGTTTTACGTTCTGACAAGGTCATGTCAGGCTGCTCTTAGTGTTTCCTTGTTATGGGGATGAATGTGTTGGATTATAATAGCTGTCCGCGGTGTGTGTGACTGTGTGTGAGGTGTGTGTGGTGTGTGTGGTGTGTGTGGTGTGTGTGGTGTGTGTTGTGTATGTGTGGTGTGTGAGATCTGTGTGGTGTGTGTGTGGTGTGTGTGTGGTGTCTGTGGTGTGTGTGGTGTGGTCAGGTGTGTGAGGCTTGTGAGGTGTGTGGGATGTGTGAAGTGTGTGACATGTGTGCAGTGCTGCAGGGGTGTGATTGTTGTTATTTGTTTGGGGCTTTATGTCCTAGAACCATCTAAGGTCATATCACTATTGGTACCGACTTGTGACAGTTGCGCACTCATGGTGACTTCATAGTGTTTCCCATCTGGGAGACCAAAGACCCTATAATACTAAGACAGCTCACTCCATATCTCTCCCATGGTAAATTTTGCAGTGCCACCTTGTGGTGGGTTTGATTAGCTGGCTGCTGGTTGGTGTTTCACATGTAAACACATACAATTATATTATACATGAGATAGGTAAGTATTAATACACATCAATATGAACAAATACACATCATCATCAGCATCATCATCATCATCATCGCCATCATCACACACCTTTCACATTTATATAAACATTTATACATATAATAAAGCAACTGTTTAACCAAGAGAACAGCCAGCGCACCAAGTGGTGGGTTTGATCATTTTGATTACTGAGGACAGGCTGAGTGAGCCGTCTTAGTATTATAGGGTCTTTGGGGAGACCCAGCTTCCCTACACCATGACCCGATTTCCCACCCATTCACATTATCCTGATACAGAGTTAGCCAGTCTTTGCTCTATCCTGGTAATGCCAAACATCCGGCTAGGTAACAACAAGTACCAATTCTATAAGTCATGTGTTTGACTCGACCAGTGGTGCGATATGCCGGCTGGTGCACGGGAAGCCTTACCGATTCGGCTGGTGAGGTGTGTGATAATGTGTTTATGCATGAACGGTGTCGTGTTTGAGTGGGATATTGGGTCATGGTGCCGGCGGCCTGATTTCCCAGTGGGGCAGCACTATAAAGTCGCCATGAGTGCGCACTGTCCCCTTTAGATGTTGTCAGGACGTAAAACATCAACCCCCCCCCCCCCTAAAAACATGTTTCCATGGCGACACTAACTACACCTTCAGTAGGGAGGTATGATAAAGCCAGCACAGTAATCCTCGTAACACCCTGATTGCGCGTGGGTTTGTTATCCCGACTGGATGCATACTGGTCAAGCATTACATATATCTTGGAGCCAGTGACAGTTGCTATGATCGACCACATCTGAAGAACTGTCTCAATTTCTATTAATTAAGAGCGGCTAACAGGTCCAAGGCCTATTATAGCTGTATCCTATTGATTGATTGATTGATTGATTGGTCTACCTCGTGTCCTAGATACTGACTGACTTAGCCACTGCTAACTTGATTAGCGACTGAATGAGATAATTGGAATATTGACCATCATAGGACCATGTCTTTGCGATACATGATAATGACATTCCCATTGTTATGTGGCAACACCAACTACAGGGTGTGGAGTTTCAGGGACACGTGTCCATTGTTTTCACAGTTCACAGAAAACTGTTGCAGGTCAAATGGTCGTCAGAATATTGTCAAAATAAACGGCTGTGCACTTTGATAGCCAACCGCCTTGTTCCTAATGAAGAGCTCAGGCGCAAAATCTGACAAATCCATTGGACAGATTTTCTGTAAAGTAGAATTTATTATTTTGCTTTCGAGTTAAAGTCTATCAATTTCAGATTCCATTAGATAGAGGATGTGTCAGCTTTTCTGAACGAAAGCTTTTGACTATCGAAATGATGGCAGCTTCAGCTCAAATATGGTAGTCATGGTTTCATTTCGGCCCAGGGGCCATATGCATGGAGCAGTGTTAGAGGCGTGTGGTGTTATCCCGCTAACACTGGGTAGCTAACACCGGTTATCGGCGGCGTCGCCAACTATGTCAAGCCGTATGCATGGGCGTCTAAACGGTGAGTGTTAGCTAAACGTGAATGTATTTATAGATTTGGGAAATCCCTCGATTTGACAATATGAATAACGCCGCCAATGCTGCGGCTACATTAATATCGGTTCGAATTTAGGGTTAAATTGATAAGATTTCACTTATTGCATATGTAATTCTGTTAAATATGACAGCATTTAATAGATTTGGGCGTAAGAAATTCCCGCCGATTCGGTGACGGCGGCAGCGGCGGCGGCGATTTGTTTACTTTACGTTCGTCGATTCGAAAATATAACTATTAATATCGCCGCCAATGTGGCGGTAGCCTTAAGGAGGGTTCGAATTTAGAGTTAAATTGATAAAATTTCACTTATTGCGTATGTAATTCTGTTAAATATGATAGCATTGAGTAGATTTCGGTTCCATCCTGACACTAACCTAACACTAACAAAGCAACATGTTTACTTTACGTTCGTCGATTCGAAAATATAACCATTAATATCGCCGCCAATACGGCGGTAGCCTTAATAAAGCTTCGAATTTAGGGTTAAATTGATCAAATTTCACTTATTGCGTATGTAATTCTGTTAAATATGGTCACATTGAATAGATTTGGGCTCCATCCTGACACTAACCTAACGCTAACCCCGCTGTAAACCAGTTATGAGCGGAGTTAGAATTTCCGAGTTTAAACGCGCGGTGTTAGGCCTAACACTGCTCCATGCATACCAACTTTTCGGTGCTAAACCAGAAATCCCGCCCTAAACGCGGTTTGGCTCTCTAACACCGCTCCATGCATATGGCCCCTGATGGCAGTGTTGGTGTTTGCACTTGAACCCTTAAAATATTAGCCACAATGTCATCATAAATGAGCCTTAATGGGAATAATTAACCAGGCAAGCTAGTCAATTTTACTAGAGGTTTTTGGCATGGATTCTGTTCTTTCTATGAGCTTTTGTTGAGCCCTAGTTTCTGACAAGCAGTAAAATCCATGCATTCTGATTTGGTTAATCATAAAAGAAAAACAGGATATGTGTTCAAAATGGAAACAGCGTTAACAAGGTTCGTATTTCATTGTGGAGGCAAGACATTCTCAGACTTTTGTTCACAATCTGAACAATGCTCGTGAGGGGGGTCGGAATAAAAGGCGTGTTCGGATTAATTTTCAGAGTAGAACCACCAGGCACAATTTATCAATGTTGTATGTTAGGATTAAAGGAGGGTGCGTGGGTGGTCGAAGGAAGGAGGGTGGCAAACTCTAAATACAGCATTGTTAGGATTGTGAAAATCATTGAAATTCATGGACAGTCACTGATATAAAGCGCTTGTTTCTGCAATGGTTTTTACCTATAGGTTTGGCAAAGTAAATTAATAGAGATTTCCTCATCTCTTGAAGATTTATACCTCCTATCATGGATACGTCGGAATAGACTTGTTTTCACCATTAGCCAGTTGATCAATAGAAAGCCTGAGCCTTCAATTTTACTGACCCAAGGGATTTTTAACCTGCCACACCACCTAGAGATGGTATGGGAGCAACTGGCCTTTGATGACACTGTAAGTTATACACCGTGGTGGAAATCCAAATTGGCAGAGGTCATGGCGTAGGGAATCGAACCACATACCTTCAGATTTAGCAGTCCGGCCTAGAAAGAAGTCAGACACTCTAACCACTCTGCCACAGAAAACACCGCAATGACATCACAACCCTCACCTGTAAGTCAATGATAGTTATTGGGACTGCCTAATCGACCACCCCCAAGTGGTGCCTGCTGACGAGGGATAAACTAAGAATTAAAATATAAAAGCAGATAATAACTAATTACAAAAGCACCATTTTATTTTGGTCACAATGTTGGCATTGTGTGTGATTTGAGGGGAACAAGTCATCCCGCCTCCCATCATCTGATCGACTCTTGCATGTATTGGTGACTGCCTCCCCATCCACCCAAGCAGTGGCGGGGGGCTTTCACATACTGTCACCTCCATATATAATGCGGCATGCCTACTGCTAACCATTTGCTAGCCGGACCACACTTCATCCACAACTCTCTCTATCTCCTCTCTGCTGGCCTTGCTCCTTCCTCCTTGATAATGTCTGAAAAGAGATCCAGGAGGGGGAGCCCGCCAGCATTTCACTTTCTACTCTTACTCTGACCATATCTTTGGCTAGCCGGCTGGTTACCATATAGCAAATAGACACGGTCCTTTTACTCAATTCTCCTCATTTCTCTTTCCTATACTCTACCCTTTTTTTTTGTTCTTCTCCCAGGCTTACTTCTCCCCCTGATCAAGGGAGTTGTTTGCTTGGGTGGGGCCCTTTACCTTATCATTTCTCTTGCTTTGTTCTTATTGCTGGAACTGCTGGACCCACCTTTACCCGTCCCTTCCTCCTAAACCCTTGCTGCTGTCAATGGGATACGACTGCTGTGCTACCACCGGACCGGAGTGATTCGGGCCACCCCAATGATTAGTCATTTTAATTGTTGTAAAGACATCCCCATCTTCTACAACTGTCCCACCAGTAAATTAATCTTCAACCGCAGATTGGACCAATTTATCGGTGACTCTCTATATTGCTGCAGTTTTGCAGTCGGTAACCATCGTAAGGTTACGAACCCCCCCAGAAGTCAAGTCAAGGCCGCTAGCCATCCCCACTTCTCAGGAAGTCGGCAGCATCCCCACCCTGCACCACCATTTCTATTCCCTTACCACCCACCCATAATACATCCTTGTACTCTGAACGGCACACGTGAACGCGTCCGTCAACCCAAATTTCCAAATAAAACGAGTTTGATACCCGCATTGCCTTATCGAATTATTCCTTATCGAACGATCCAGACTTGTCATTACACCGAATATAATTTACAATTCTTTATTTTGTTAATTGTTTTGACGACTTTGGGGATATGTGTGTGTGTGTGTGTGTGGCGGCGTGGGGGTAGGGGAGTACATTGCCAGCAATAGTTATGGTTGTGGAAAAGAGTGAAATGCCAGAACCCTGACCAGAGCCTAAATCTATCATGCTGACAATTGTCTTTGACGTTGAAATCTTGCCACCCATTTTCTAGAAGAACACCAAAGTTCCCATGAAAGCTTACACTGATAGCTTTACCGTAAAGACAACATAAAATCAGAATGAACAAAGAAAAAGAAAATAGAAGAAGAAAACCCTTCACACCATGAGCCTTTTACGCAAACAACAGACCGCTCTATTCTCTCTCAAGAAAAATATTTTAAAACAAATTTCATCTCAGAATACTGATAGATGCAGTATTATTTAGAACTAGCAAGCTATACCCACACCTCTCCCCTCTCCCCATACACATACCCTTCCGTGGTCGATTCTTAGCATTTTCATCTCAAACTTAAAGCTGCAAAGTCCGATGAAAACATCAAATTTTCAAAACCAAAACAATTATTCAGATTTGATTCTATATATCTAACTTAGACACTGGTGCACTGATTAAACACTTGTCGCCACATAGAAGGGAATACTGAGGCAATTTACCAGAATCTGTTAGTGTTACTTAAGCCTATGGGGTTAGAATTTTGGCATCCTTGCCAAAATTAATTTGGCATGTTTGCCCTTCAAATATCTCTAAAGTTAGGCATTTTAAGTAAAAATTACCCTACAATACTAAGACGGCACACTCCCTATCTCTCCCATGGTAATGTACATTTTGCAGTTCCACCTTGTGGTGGGTTTGATCAACCCAGCTGCTGGTTGCTGTTTCACATGTAAACGCATCCAATTATATTAAACATGATAAGTATGAATACACATCAATATGAAATTTCTATGAACAAATATGCATCACCATCAGCATCATCATCATCAGCATCATCATCATCATCACCATCATCACACATCTTTCACATTCATATATACATTTATACATATAATATAGCAACTGTTTAACCAAGAGAACAGCCAGTGCACCAAGTGGTGGGTTTGATCATTTTGATTACACAATACAGGCTGAGTGAGCCGTCTTAGTATTATAAGGTCTTTGACTAAAGGAATGTAGATTATAGCAATCAACCTCATATATCTATCTCAGAAAATGACAGAAACTCAAAACCATCGGACTATGCAACTTTAATGGTTTCGTCTGCTCGAACTACATGTTGTCTGCTCTCGCCCAAAGTTGCTTCACATGGCGTCTTTTTCCTGAAAATAATCTTCACTTATTACACGAGTTAGCTTTTAAAGTACAATTTATCGTACGCTGTTATATTTCTGTCATCATCTGCTTAGACTATTATTGTCGTCTGCTACCATTAAACATGAATTGAGGTGAGCTACTTTCATTGAAAATATCCATCCTTGTTCTTTACCATTAGATGAATATATTTTGAACATTGTATAACAGTGTAGGCAGTTGATTTTGTGAGATTAAATAACATTTAGGAATCTTGGACAATGATATTGGTGAAATGAGTACATAAAGGAAACACGCAGTTCACATGAAGTCTAAGAGTGGTCGGGGTGTTAGGAAATCTGGGGCTGGCAGTGAGTTTGTTTCTTCGGGCATGTAAATGTAAACCTGCAGATGATCCAGTGTTCAGTCAGACGGATCTGTCCGCGCCTGCGCGAAGCCCAGCACCGGAAGTTACACAAACACATTGAAGGTCAGGTCTAAAAGAAAGTCGTGCCTTAAAGAACTACCAACCATCTTAGATCCCGTTAAGCTGCCGTCACATTACACTGGTACTGAGCTAACCAGTCCTTACCCTATCCTAGTAATGCCAAGTGCCAGGCTAGGTAGTGACAAGTATCAATTTTGTAAGTCGTTGGTTTCACTAGGCTGGGATTCGAACTCCCGACCGTCCGCATGGAAAGCCTGCACACTACCGATTGGGCCACCGGGTCCGGTGGCTTCCCATGCACGGGTCAAATCAATAACTTACCAAATTGATACTTGTTGCTAACTAGCAAGGCACTCGGCATTACTCAGGGATGAAAGTGGTCCCCGGCGAAAAAAGCGGAAATGCTGATATTCTCCCATAGGTTTAGCATAGTCAGGGAATCACGGACAATTCTCGGAAGTCGGCTTTATTAGATATACATTTGAAGCACGTATTAGTAGTATACGCTGATAGTGCTGCGCCGTTTGAAGCATTTATTAGCAGTATACGCTGATAGTGCTGCGGCGTCTGCACCACATATTGCTGCGGCGTTTGATTGATTGATTGCTGGTTTCTTTACGCCGTGTCAAACTAGTATTAGTATACACTTATAGCTACAGGACAAATCCAGGAAATCCGGGAAATCGCGGAGATCTTTCATCCCTGATTACTAGGATAGGGCAAGGACCGGTTAGCTCAGTATCAGAATAATGTTACTAAGTGGAAAATTCGGTCATGCTGTCAGCGACCTGGTCTCCCCTCCCAGTGGGGCAGCACTATAAAGTCACAATGAATGCACTCAGTCACAAGTCGGTACTCATGTTGATATGACCTCAGATGTTGCCCGGACAGAACACCCAACCGCGCCACAGAGAGTTCAACTATATCGGAGCACATGCACAGTTTCTATCAGGCCAGAGCAGGACTAGTTGGCCTGTTTGAGTCTATGCCGGTAGGGGTCTAGACTACGGTAACGGCTTCACTGGGGGTGTGATGGAAAGCTGGGCCAAGCACAACACATATAGCACTTCAAATGTAAAGAGTGCACCCAACTAGGAAGCAAAACGAGGCCACGCTACGGCAGCTTTAAAGTCACATAAGCCGATGGTTTTGAGTTTCTGTCATTTTCTTAGATAACTAGTTCAGGTTGATCGTTATAATTTAGCAAACAATTAGCTTGAAGCAGCTTTGTTTGAAATAAGTAACTAACGAGATAGTTGAAGTGTAAACATGCTAGATTCATTTTGGCATGCTCGTCAAAACTCTGACCCCCATAGGCTTCAGCAGGAACAGGTTATATCGGATTGACCTAGAACGCCCTTCTAATTCTACGTAGCCAGGGACACCAAATGCTTGATAAGTGTACCAATATCTAACTTGGATATGTAGGTTCAAATATAGATAAGTAATTTTGGAAATTTGATATTTTTTCGGAAAATGCAACTTTACTCTATCTGGAACCAACACCATACCTTCCTCAAAGGGAGAGAGAGGGAGTGAGATAGGGCGATGGATGGATGGAGAGAGGGGAAGAGAAAGGGAGTGATAGGCGAGGGTTGGGATGGAGAGAAGGAGAGGCGGGGAGAGGGAGAGTGCGAGGGAGAAATGGAGGGAGAGATGGAGAGAGAGGGAGACAAAGAAGGAGACAAAGAAGGGAGAGATGGAAAGAGGGAGAGAAAGAGGTGGGCATGGAGAGAGAAGGGAAGAGAGAGAGGAAGGAGGGGAGAGGGACAGAGAGGGAGACAGAGGGAGAGACAGGGATAGGGGTGGGCAAAGAGGGAGAGGTGAGAGTGGCAGAGAAAGGGAGAGAGGAAAGGACATATACTGAATAGAGAGAATGGGGAAGGGAGGAAGAGAGAGGGATAGAGAAGGGGAGAGGGTTGGGAGGGATGGAGAGGGGTGGGAAGAGAGGGAGAGGGGAGAATATAGAGGGAGGGAGAGGAAACGGGGAAGAGGGAGAGAGGGAGGGTTAGAGAAGAAACAGGGGAGAGAGGGAGAGAGAAAGCGATGCAGGGAGAGTGGTGGGCAAAGAGAGAGAGGTGAGAGCCGGAGAGAGAGAGGGAGAGAGGAAAGGACAGAGAGGGAAGAGAGAATGGGGGAGAAAGGAAGAGAGAATGGGGGAGAGAGGGAAGGAGAGAATGCGGGGAGAGGGGTAGGGACGTGGGGAGAGAGGGAGGGCGAGAGAGGAGTGGGGAAAGAGAGGCAGAGAGAAGGGGAGGGGTGAACAGAGAGTGGGAGACAGGAAGTGAGGGAGTAGGGGTGAGGAGAGAGATACCTAGTCCTCGTTTGATTTGTTTGTTTGTTGTTTTACGTCCTAGCAACATCTAATGTCATATCAGGACGGGTACCGACTTGTGACAGTGCGCACTAATGACGACTTTATAGTGCTGTCCCAGAGAAACCAGGCTGCCGGCACTATGACCCAATATCCCACTCAGTGACATTATCCTGACACTGAGCCAACCAGTCCTTGTCCTATCCTAATAATACCGGGCGCCAGGTAAGGAAACGACAAGTATCAATTTTTAAGTCATTGGTTTGACTTGACCAGGGTTCGAACCCACGACCCCACGATCTACCAGTACGGGAGATGGACGCTCTAACTCATTCAGCCATCCCGTCTGGTCTAGTCCTGGTTTGAAGAATAGTGTACAGAGTTGCTTTATACATACCACATGCTGACCTCAGACACTAACCGGACTACCCTTCAATTACACCCGGTTACTCGGCACCACCCCGGACACGCCGACGGGTAGTAGTAGCGCCCTGCGTACTTACAAGTGCTGCCCTCTGCACCCCATTATCAACCCCCATTATCGCCCAGCCCCATAATAATGTCGCTTTTTACACCCAGCCCACATCCGTTATATATATATATATACATATATATATATATATATATATATATATATATAGTATATATACTATCTATTATGCGAATGTAAATAACAACTGCACGCAAACAAGCTTATTGCTATTCTTACTCGACTCCTTCAAGTTGCCAAATATGTATCTATCTAGTAGTAGCGCCCTGTGTACTTACAAGTGCTGCCCTCTGCACCCCATTATCAACCCCCATTATCGCCCAGCCCCATAATAATGTCGCTTTTTACACCCAGCCCATATCCGTTATATATATATATATATATATATAGTATATATACTATCTATTATGCGAATGTAAATAACAACTGCACGCAAACAAGCTTATTGCTATTCTTACTCGACTCCTTCAAGTTGCCAACTATGTATCTATCAACCCATGGCGCCACCTGTCTTTTTTTTTCTGTATTACAAACTTAGACTGAGCCAGAAAAGTAGCCCTATCATGCTTGTGCAGCATTTGTTTCTGAATTGGGTTGCAAGGAAATTCTACGAACTACTATTGAATATTAAATAAAATACCAATACATATATAGATATATATAGGCCTATGCATATATACATATATATGCGTATGTAGGCCCTACATATATATGTGTATAGTCATATACATAATATATGCATATATATATATACATAAGTATATACTTAAAATCATACACATATACACATCTACACATATACATAGGAGTATATACATTTACACATATTATCTATATTCATTATATATATATATTTATATATATAGGTAGCAGTGTGCAGTGTGTTGCAGGTTATTTAACACCCACCCAGAATTTATGTGTGTGTAAATGGAGCTTATTCATTGGATAAAGTCTGTTGTCAGTGCCGTGGAGGCGGTGTCGCAGTTTGAGCGCCCTGCCAGTTTCAGCTGACTGTCAGTTTCATGCGCATGCATCAAAATCTAACAGCATCGTCACTAACCTTATGAATTTAATATAATGTTTTTGGTAAAGAGGTTTTCTATATGTGTCCCAAGCGATTTGTTTCTAGGTGGTGTGCTTTTAGAGATATTTCACTTTTCCTGTATTTTCTGCATGAAGATTGCTCACGATCATTGACAATGCCTTGAGTTTGACGGTACGCGCAGTGCAAAGCATTAGTTTTATTCAAAATAAATAGAAATCAAGAACCCTAACCTTATAAATTTAATATAATCTTTTTGGTAAAGATGTTTTCTATATGTGTACTAAGCGAATTGTTAATAGGTGGTGTGGTTTTAGAGATATTTCACTTCTTCTGTATTTTCTGTATGAAGATTGCTCACGACCATTGACAATACCTTGAGTTTGAGTGTATGCAGTCAGCTGAAACTGGCAGGGCGCTCAAACTGTGCCACCGGTCTTGGGGTCATGTGATCCTAACAAAACATTAGCAATGCCAGAGTTTACTGTTGTGTTTGTTTGTTTGTTGTTGTTTTACGTACTAGCAACATCTAAGGTCATATCAGGACGGGTACCGACTTGTGACAGTGCGCACTCATGGTGACTTTATAGTGCTGTCCCACTGGGAAACCAGGCCACCGGCACCATGACCTGGTATCCCACTCAGTCACATTATCCTGACACTGAGCTAACCAGTCCTTGCCCTATCCTAATAATGCCGAGCGCCTGGCTAGGAAGCAACAAGTATCAATTTTAAAGTCATTGGTTTGACTCGACCGGGACTCGAACCCACGACCCCACGATCTACCAGCATGGGAGACGGACGCTCTAACTCATTCGGCCATCCCATCTGGTGTTTTACTGTTGTGTCTGGATGCAAAAGTGGGTAAAATGGTAAAAGTGGTGTACCAACTACCATGTGCTTCTGAACAAGGATACACAACACGAAGGATTTCTTGTGAAAATTACAGCAATTGCAAATCTCTCAGCATTGTGTTGCGAATGTTTTCCTATATTTACAGTTGAGCATTTATATATTTACACATTTACAGTACATGTAGTGGGATATTGCCATCACAGTCAGCTGACATGCCAATATTATTCCTTTCAAGACTTACTTGGTATGACCTAAGAACTGACTAGTGGCTGGGCGGACCCTTAGCTTGGTGTCGCGGAACTGACATATTGAACTGCAGGTGTAATCTATTTGCAAGGTGTGCTTAGAAAGACGTGATCTCTATCTGCATCACATCAGGTAAATTATTCAAAACCTGCAGCAAAAACAGCACACATGGTACCATTTGAACTTCATGTATTCTAGGAGTAGCAGCCGCTTTGGTTGTATTTGCTTATTTGTGATTAACATCCTAACAACAGTAGCTTTTCTGCTCAAGGGGGAACCTCCCCCTGAATGTATTGGGTGTCAGCCCCCGCTGACACTCAAAACACATTTGACTAAGTTGTGTTGATTTGTTGGCCCTGCGCCAACAGTTCTACACTGCAGACAGTATGCATGACCTTTTTACTAAGGTAAAACAGGAAAACATTTTAGCCTTTTTGAGGTCAGCTGGACTGTACCACCTCATATAGTTTACTAAATAGATTCTATCAATTATTAATGAAACTTTTCTTTGTCTATGTGAATTTGTTTCCCTTGACCACAAATATATGATTGTGAGCTTTCTAATTTAATGAGTGTCTATTGGCACATAACTGATTGTCTGCTTTTACATGTAAAAGCGATGGTTTGAACAAAAAACAAACATTTCTCGCCATGAATATGGCCTATGCTGTCGAAACGGTGTAAAACAACCACCAATCAATCAATCAATCAATCTAAGGTGACTTTATAATGCTGCTTCTCGGGATACCAAGCTGCCGACACCATAATCTAACACACCACACGGCCATACTATCCTGATACCGATGATACTGAGCAAACCAGTACTTATCATATTTCTAGCAATGCCGAGCACCAGGCTATGGGTAACAAGAAGTATCAATTTTGTAAGTTTTGTATTGGCTTGATTCCAAATTAAAACCTCCTGCACCGGAAGTCATGCAGCGCTCTTAGTCTTAGTCTTAGTCTTAGCGAATCGGCCATGCCGTCTAGTAACCATTTTGTTGTATCACATGACATATGTAGACTCATACTCCATCGAATATGTACATTGCTACTGTTTTTCTGTGTTTTTTCTTACGTCATAGCAACATCTCTGGTTACATCAGGGCGGGTACCGACTTGGGACAGTGCGCACTGATGGCGACTTTATAGTGCGGCCCCACTGGGAGACGAGGATGTCACTAGTGCCAGCACCATGTCCCAATAGCCCACACAGTCGCATTACCCTGATACTGTGCAAACCAGTCATTATCCTATCCTAGCAATGCCTAGTGCCAGGCTAGTTAGCAACCAGTATCACTTTTATAAGTTATTGGTTTGACTCGGCTGGGATTCGAACTCCCGACCTTCTGCACAGGAAGCTAGCGCTCTGACCAGTTCTGCCACTGCGTCTGGTGTATATTGTTACTCTACAGTGAATACTATGAGTAGTGCATAATGCATAATGCATATTGTATATCAGAATTAAATAAATTACGCAGGGAATATAACCTGACTTCTTCATTTGGGTATGTGATAATATAGCGTTCAGATAAATGTGACACTGACAGTAAGGGAGAGGTGTCAATAAAATAAGCCTCCGCGTCATTACAAAACAGTTTGTTGTTTGTTTGTTGTTGTTTTATGTCCTAGCAGCATCTAAGGTCATATCAGGACGGGTACCGACTTGTGACAGTGCGCACTCATGGCAACTTTATAGTGTTGCCCCACTGGAAGACCAGGGGCCATATGCAGGAGTCAGTGTTAGCGGGGTTTGGTGTTAGAGCCTATTACCGGTTAGCTATCGCCGACGTCGCAAACTGTGTCAAGTCGTATGCAGGAGCACGTAACACTTTCATTATAGCTAAACGTGAATTTATTTATAGATTTGGGAAATCCCTCTGCATCTGTAGCGATATATTAGGCTTAAATATACTAAATGCGATCATATTTAACAGAATTAAATACCTAATAAGTGAAATTTGAGGAAATTAACCCCAAATTCGAAGCAATATTAACGCTTTCGCCGTAACGGCGGCGATATTAATATTTATATGTTCGAATCGACGAGCGTAAAGTAAACAAATCGCCGCAGCCGCCGCATCGACGTTGCTTTCCATACTGGCAGCGGCGGCCATTTGTTTACTTTACTTTCGTCGATTCGAACATATAAATATTAATATCGGCGCTGTTGCGGCGCCAGCATTAATATTGCTTCGAATTTACGGTTAATTTGAATAAATTTCACTTATTGCGTATTTAATTCTGTTAAATATGGTAGCATTTAATAGATTTCGACATAACCTTACGCTAACACCGCCTGTAAACGTCATATGAAATGGGGTTAGTGTCGCGGACCTTAAAAGCGTGGTGTTAGGCCTATCACTGACTCGTGCATACCGACTTTTCGGCGCTAAACCAGAAATCCCCTCTAAACGTGTTTTGGCTCGCTAACACTGACTCCTGCATATGGCCCCTGGTCGCCAGCACCATGACCTGAAAACCACACTCAGTCACATTATCCTGACACTGAGCCAACCAGTCCTTGCCCTATCTTAATAATGCAGAGCGCCAGGCTAGGTAGCAACAAGTATCAATTTGTAAGTCATTGGTTCAACTCGACCAGGATTCGAACCCACGACCCCACGATCTACAAACAAGGGAGACGGACGCTCAATTACAAACATATAATCAGGTAGTTACATCAAGTAATCAGTCATTAACATCTGCAATGGACAGGACAGGGAGTGTTGAAATTGGATCGATCTGGACGCCATGCTAGTGTGAGGGTGAAGTACATTGTAACATTGTATACTGCTACACGTTCACACACATGCATGCATACATACATACATACATACATACATACATGCATGCATGCATGCATGCATGCATACATACATCCATACATACATACACACACACACACATACATACATACATACATACATACATATATACATACATACATACATACATACAGTACAACCTTGTTAAACCAGGCTCGGTTCCACCAAACGATCGGTTAATCCAAACTTTTTTCGGCGGCCCGGCAAAATACTACCATGTATCATATAAAAAAGTTGGTGAAACCAAATCGGCTAAACCAAAGTATCGGTAATGCAAACAAAATTGTCGGCCCCAGGCTACTTCCGGTACAGTTAAACCAAACTTTCATGTGGTTTTAAGGTCATCTGATAATTTGTTATATGATAAATGGTAGTATTTTGACGGGTCAATGAAAACAGTTTGGATTAACCGATCGTTTGATTTAACCGAGCTTGGTTTAATGGGGTTAAACTGTATATGCATACAAAACAATAATCATAGTGTCCACACACATTGTATATTACATTCATAATGCACCAAAGTTGTTGCCAAAGCCAAGTCAAAGTCAAAGTCAAAGCTTGGTTAAAACCAATGATCGGTTAATCCAAACAAATTTCTAGGGTCCCTTCAAGGATGGTTTAACGGGGTTATACCTCTGTAAATTGACCGACCTTGATACCGAATTTAAGTGGTACAATTAGGGAGATTGGTCGGTTTAGGGAGTTAGAATATGGTTACAATGGTATTCCTGGGACCCAAATAAAGCGTTCGATATAGGGGAGGGGTCGATCTGTGGAGGTGATCGGTTAGAGAGCTTTTACCATACATACATACAGGAAGTGGTGTTTTATCTAAAGTAGGATAGTTGTTAGCACTATTCCAGTATAATTCAAGTAAAACCAAATGTAGGCCAAGTTCGCTCATCAGGAAATATATATTGGCTCAAAGTGATTTTAAAGTATAGACCTGGGATGGACATCCGCCCCACTTCCGGGCATGTACCCTCGCAGGACGGGATGGCTGAATGAGTTAGAGCATCCGTCTCCCATATTGGTAGATCGTGGGTTCCAACCCTGGTCGAGTCAAACCAATGACTTAAACATTGATACTTGTTGCTTCCTAGCCTGGTGCTCGGCATTATTAGGATAGGGCAAGGACTGGTTGGTTCAGTGTCAGGATAATGTGATTGAGTGGGATATCAGGTCATGGTGCTGGCGGTCTGGTATTCCAGTGGGGCAGCACTATAAAGTTGCCATGAGTGTGCACTGTCACAAGTTGGTACCCGTCCTGCTATGACCTTAGATGTTGATAGGATCTAAAACAGCAACAAACAAACAAACTCTCGCCAGGTCTCAGCTTCAGTTGTCAGAGGAACTCAGAACACCCATATCGCACAGCTCGGCAAGTGTATGCTAAGCATTGGTTCTCTAAGCCAGGATTCATGCCAGACCATTCATGTAATCACCTTGGTGTTGTTTATATTATCACAATACTAATTCTTTACTACCGGAAGTCCACGTTGAAGATATTGTAATGCAATATACAACCGATGTATAGATGTTACTTACCCCATTCCCGCACTCCCTCCCTCGAACCCGACCCCGCCCCCCTTTTATGTCCCGGGGTTATAATGACGGTAACAGGATATTATTTACCACGGTTTTGTATAGAGTGATGAATTACCTGTTTACCACTCTCCAACAGGGCGCCCACCACCACCACCACTCACTCGGGATGCGGTGTGGGAGGAAGGAGGAGGAGGGGGAGGGGGCAGGGAGAGGGGAAGAGAGAGGGGAAGGGGAAGGTGGAGGGGAGAGGTCGAGTGGAGAGGGAGAGTGGGGGGAGGGGAGAGGGATAGTGGGGTGGGAGAGAGGGGGAATATGGGGAGAGGGGGGAGAGGGGGAGAGAGAAGGGGAAGGAGACGCGGAGGGAGAGGGGAGAGAGAGAGTGGGGAGGGAGAGGAAAGGGAGAGAGGGGGAAGGGAGAGGAAGAGGGAGGATGGGGAGGGGGAAGGGGGATTGGGGGGAGAGAGGGTAGGGGGTGGTGGAGACGCCGCCTGGCTCAGCCCACCCACAGGGGGCATCTTTTGGACAGATGCGCTGAAGTGATGGGATCCAACTTGACAAATTTGAATGAGTGTTTGAGTGCATGTTTGGATACTATTTCTGCTTCTTCTTGTCACTAAAGCCCCAGTCACACTACAGCTTGCAACCACTTTGCGACCACTTTAGACCAAAGAACCCACAGTACCCAGTCACACCAAGACATCGGCAACCATTGTTTTGGTCGCAAAGAAGTCATTGGTGACTGTGGGTTCTTTGGTCTAAGGTGGTCGCAAAGTGGTCGCAAGCTGTAGTGTGACTGGGGCTTAAAGTTGCATAGTCCGATGCTTTTGAGTTTTTGCTATTTTCTGAGATAAATATATTATACTAATCGTTAGAATCAACTTTACTTTAGTTTGAAGTAACTTTAATTTTAAATGGCTAAGTTTGGAGATATTTGACGTCAAAACATGCCAAAATAATGTTGGCAAGCACTCCAAAACCCTGACACTATAGACTTAAGTAGTAATGGTTTCTATTAATTGACTTATTATGCCTTTCTATGCAGCAACAAATGCTTAATAAGTGCACCAGTGTCTAAGTTGAATATGTAGAATCAAATCTAGATAAGTGTTTTGGTTTTGAAAATTTTATGTTTTCATCGGACTATGCAACTTTAAGCTAGCATGAGTTCCACCATATCCTGACATTGGACGAAGATGTGCTTGTCCTTGTGGTTGACTGATACTAGTGACAGGTCCAGCACTGGCTTTTAGATTCCCACGATGCCTTAAAGAACAGCATCCTCATGTTAAATATCCCATTGAAAACACCCCTTTCTCATCTGATCAATGAGAATTGGGCCTTGTCAGCACTTGGATGGGCGACTTTCTGGGAATATGGACTACAAGGTGCCATAGACATCCTGATACAGAGGTATAACTTACCAAGTCAATAGTGGATAAAGGAAACACCACATCTGTGCTAGACATGCGCAAGATGGCGGCGACATTGCTTGCCAAGCTGCATAATTTCGCAATACCATACCGGTGAGTGAATGACCTGCGGGTTTTACACCATGTCTCCAATTATGGCCATATTCAATGGCAAGATGTGTTTTATTTGTTCATAATTCATTTAATCTTCCAGATTATGTGTTTCATATAAACGTTTTGTGTGCAATGCAAAATCGCTACATTTCAATTGATTGTCTTTCAGTGTCAATGCACACTGACAACCAAAGCATTCTGGTCGCTCCTCAGCTTTTAAGATAAAAGACTGAGTGATCCTTAAATGCGGCATCTCATTAAAACAACCTGATAGCACGGCCATTCCAGGGATAGCATAGGATTAGGAGTGATACCTCAAGCTATGAGTAATTGCTCGCTCTAGTTGATGATGCTTCAGTGGCCAACACTAGTGTAATATTACTGGATGCCCGGCCGTCAGAGCACCAGAAATACTACTTACTCTTCCCAGGTGTGTTCTGACAACTGTCTGTCAGTTCACACCTGATGCCCCTCTCAAAAAAACTCATCTGTAATATAGCTATTTTATCTCTCATAAGGCAGAAAGGGAAGACAAGTCACACAAGAATGACAGTAAAGAAGTTGTGCTTTATTGGCATCAAATCCAATTCACCTACTAGTGACCTATCACCCTGACCCCTTACCTTCTGTCCACACAGAGCCTCATTACTCTCCTTAGTATGTATATGAATCAGTGCCTACAGCCCATTGAACCAGAGTCCCATGGTTGTCGCACACACCTCAGTTTGTATAGAAAAGGTCTCATTCAAGAGTCAGGAGTAGCATAGAATTCACTTCAAGAGTTCAGCTAGAAGTCTCCTGCCCAGAGTGTCTGGAGCAGTGTGTATAGGATAATCAATATCAGAATGAGGCTTGTGTGGTCAGGTGGGGCAAAGGGGTGCAGGTGACTGGGCCTCCCACAGCCAGCCAATCAGGCACCCTCCACAGCCTGGGAGGCGACTCCCCAAGATGGGCAGCTGTCACTCAACCCCAGCTGTAGGTGGTGTCCATAATGTATGCAGAATGGCTGGTGTGCTTGCCCATCGGCCCTGTGGTAACAAGTAGTTGCAGACAGTTACAATAAATATATATATTAAAAATGTCCTTCTCCTCCACTTGCAGCCTTACTGGTGCATAGAGGGAACATTTCACCAAACATTAACTGTCTCTTATATAGGAACATCTCGTCATAATCTCGGGCACTATGTATTGACATATATTTCACATAGCCTAATATGTCACACAGCGAGTGGGGCACCCATTGCTTTTCTATTACATAACCCTGGTCCCCACTCTGTCACCTGACGATAATAATGCTCTCTGCCAATATATAATTCCGAACCGAAAAGCTGTATATTTTTACATGAAGCATAGAGTACGATCGTTGCATTATACAAGCAATTGAAAACCCCAGAGAAAAGAGTTAATTTGTTTGAATGCTTGTGCTTTTACATCCTGCCAACATCTAAGGTCATATCAGGATGAGACACGATTTGTCACAGTGCGCACACATGACAACTTTATAGTGCTGCCCCATTGGGACTATTCCCTTAGTATTGTAGTACTCCAGACATGAGCTCCACTACCATACGGTGGCAGCAAGGACTACTCCGTCACCATCACAGTTTATAGCGAGAGGTGGTGCTACGGTAGCTGCCGGGCAGCACCGCAACAGGGCTGCCACCTACTGCATGTGGCTAGCATAACCTCCCCCGGAAGTTGATGTGGGACCTGGCAGGGCAGAGGCGGGTCACTTGATCGTGGACGCCACAGTGAGCGGAGAATAAAGACAACTGGAAGCTACCACACTAGTTCTACTGCTTGTTGGGGGGGTCTACCACATGAGGGTCAAGTTCCAGGCGGCCAATAGAGGGCCCCATCACATTATCCATGCTTAACTATTGGAGTTCTGAATGCACACAATGTATCTATAAATAACATACATGCAATTCTTTTATCTACATTTACTAGGAAAACCCACATTTCATCTATAAAGCGTTGTCAAGTTGATAAAACAGACCAAACACCCTTTTCATTGTTTCACTTGATGCGCGAAAAGGAAGAGAGGAGGCGGGGGTGGAAATAAAGGTTTTATTTTCACCTCAGAGACAAACAGGGCATACAGGGTAACAGGGAAGAGAAGTAAATAAAAAACAAGGATAAAATGATGATGAGCGGAGTAAATAAGGAGCAGAGTTCAAAAGTCAGTGGAGTGAGGGGGTGCCGAGGAGCCCTCCACCAAAAGTAGGAGAGGGCTTGAGGCGCGCCCGAGGTGATGATCCGAGGCGGGGGTCCGGAGGTGGAGGTCTGGGCGGAGAAAGCTGGCGGCGCGCCCGAGGCGGAGCAGGTGGGGCGGGCCGGCCGAGCGGTGGGCCGTGTCGGGGGTCAGGCTCCCTCTCGGGGCGGGGAGTGTCGGGGGCCTGCATCGACAGGGAGCGGGCGGCCAAAAAAGGGGAGGCCCGCTCCTTGGCGGGATCCGGTGAGGAGGTCCGACCAGGGTCGAGCAGGGGGGCAGCGAAGTCCTCGGGGCTGGATGGGGTGGTGGTCGGGGTCTGGGCGGTGTTGAAGGCGGTGTCGTGAGGATCGGTGGCAGAGGGTTCCTCCTGAGGCTGGGCTGGGATGCGGTCCGAGGTGTGATGCCCGAGGTGATGATCCTCGGCTGGGGCTTGGCGGCGCTGCGTTCGATGGTCACTGGGAGGTTGTCGGCTGGGCTTGCGGGGCTGTCGGCAGTGGTGGGGGTGAGGCGCCGGAGGGGTCCCCCCGGGCCGGCCGGGGGGAGGCCGGCGGATCAAAAATCCGCCGAGGTGGCGGGGGTCTGGCGCTCACGGGTCTGCTTCGTGATGCAGTCGGCCTCGCTGTGCATGGTGAAGAGGCGCCTCACATTGGCGCAGTATGCGCAGACGTGACGGCGCGTGTCCCCCGCCTCACCGTGGGCCTCCCCGAGGCGGGCCCGATCGCACGAGGCGGGGGCGCGGTTCCAGGCCGGGCAGGGGGCGCCGTGGGTCTCCCTGTCGTAGGTGGCGCGGGCGTCAGCCTGGGGTCGGGGGAGGTGGGCGCCTCGGTGGAGATGGTCGGGTAGGCGGGCCGGGGCGGCGGTGGCTTGCTCCTCGGGCATGGCCAGGCAGTCTAGCCTCATGAGGTTGAGGGCCACCGGGTCATGCCACCCCTGGGGGAGGGTTCCGTCCGCGATCGCTGTAAACACGGTCTCGGAGTACCGGCGGACGGTTGCCCAGGGGTAGATCAGGTTGTCCCGGCAGACTGTGAGGTGGTGGTGGTGGAGTCCCTGGGCGGAGTGGGCGGGGAAGTCTGGGTGGTCGATGAGGGTGAGGAGGGCGAGGGCGTATTCGTCCTTCGTCGCCTCCCCCCTCTTCACCGGCTTCCTCTCGGGCCCTCGCTTCACGAGGTCGGAGGGGAAGATGAAGTTGGCCGGGATCCCTTGGCGCCTGGTGCAGTGCCGCGCCTCGGCGGATGCCAGGATGTCCCGGACGGCGTCGGCCGCGGAGGCGGGGGTGTGTCGGGTCCGCTCCTCTTGGTAGGGCGGCGAGGTGACGGGGGAGGCTTGGGAGAGGTGGCGGTACCTCTCGTACTCCGGGTGCGCGGCCCCCGGTGGGGGCGCCTGAGGTGGCGGCCGGGGCCGGGCCGTGGTGCTGGCGGGCGCCCGAGGTGTCGGCGGGGCCTCCCCGGTGCCCAGGGAGTCGATCCGGGCGTGGAGGTCGGCGGCCGCCTGGCGATGCTCCAGCTGGATGCGCTGGAGAGCCTCCAGGACTAGGGCGATCTCGGCGCCCGAGGCGGGGCCCGAGGTCGCCGCGGGAGATGCCGAGGCGGAGGCCGGCGACTCGTCCCTCCTGGGAGTTGGAGAGGGCCCCGGGGTGCGGGGGGCGGCCCGGGAGCCCTTTCGTCCACGTCCCTTCCCTTGAGGCATGCTGCAGCTGTGGTGGGGCAGAGGTCCGAGGTGGAGAGCCAAATGTCTGAAAAAGGAGAGGTCTGGGAAGGCGGCAGGAGGGCGAGTGCCTGAGGGAGGCCGGGGGGCGGCCTTATAAGGGAAGAGGGAGGGGCGACAGCAGGTGAGTGTGAAAGCTGCCGGCCCGGGGGAGGGCGAGAGGTGGCGAGCAGCGGCGTCGGGTGAGGCGTGAGCGCCGCGCGACGCGGAAGGCGGGGGAGGGGGGGGGGGCGCGCCGCGCCGTCTGCCGAGGTGGGAAAGCAGCGCGACAGCGCGGGGTGGGGGGAGGGTCTCTTCCTCTCCTCGCATCAAGCGTAATGCTTCGCATTACGACCAATTCCGTGGACGAAATGTAACAAATTGACCTACAACAGATATTAACCAGTGAATCCTTTAATCCAACAAATTGTGTAGCCCTTGGAATAGAAGTAACGCCTCTGACTTATAAATCACTCTATTATGTAAACGAATGCTTGTTTAAAGCCACCACTTAGCTACACACATCTGGTTGTCTCTGTATTGATGCCCTGCTCTACCTGCGCCGATTGTGTAAGACATGGCCCGATCGACTATCTGGTTTACGCTAGGTGAAGGGTGGGACAGGGGAGGGGGGGCGGGGCTGGCTGAACGGGGGAGGTGACACTTACACTAATAAGGATAATTATTTGGTTTAGTCATACATATGGAAAATACTTGTTCCCGATGTAGCCATTTAGACTAGGATGGATTTGTTTGTTTGTTGTTGTTTTACGTCCTATCAACATTTAAGGTCATATCAGGACGGGTACCGACATGTGTCGGTGCATAATCATGGCAACTTTATAGTGCTGTCCCACTGGGAAACCAGGCCGCCGGCACCATGACCTGGTATCACACTCAGTCACATTATCCTGACACTGAGCACACCAGTCCTTGCCCTATCCTAATAATGCCGAGCGCCTGGCTAGGAAGCAACAAGTATCAATTTTTAAGTCATTGGTTTGACTCTACCAGGGTTCGAACCCACGACCCCACGATCTACCAGCACGGGAGAGGGACGCTCTAACTCATTCGGCCATCCTGTCTGGTCTCCTAGGATGGACATAGCCTTTCGTTTAGGAACCAGTGAATAAAATATGTTGGAATCCATCGAACCCAAGTGCAGGAGTTGGGGCTGTGGGTGTGATTCTTAAGAGTCAAGTAGATTCGACTGAGAGAAAGGAGAGACGTGTTGGTCATGGTGCTGGTGGCGTAGTCTTCCAGTGGGGCAGCACTATAAAGTAGCCATGGGTGTGCGCTGTCACAAGTTGGTAGGCGTCCTGATATGACTTTGGATGTTGCTAGGAGGTAAAACCCCAACAAACAAACTAGTCCTTTTGCATTAGACAGCAGGGGGGCTTTTGTATAAGCTAAACAATTAAGAGCCGACAGTCTTGCCGGACAATCGGACCGGTTAGAGCTGAGCATGTATACCACAGCGGACACTGTGTATACTGATGATATATACAGAAACCGATCTTTTCAGATGTAAAGACCCCTGTCACACCTCGCCGGATTGAGGAAATGGAAAGAAACCGAACAAAGTCTGTTGATATCCAGCAAAGTCCGGTTTAGGTCCATTGCATATCCGTTGCATACCCCTTGATATCCGTTGATATCCGGCCCGATCCATTAACAGTTTTGAACATGCATAAACCTTTGAACGGATGCTGCCAGATTGACGTGTACGGTTCTTGTCCGGTTTGAGCTCATTTCATCTGTTGGCTATCGATTAATGTCTGTTTCATGTCCGTTCATCTGGCTGCCTTTGACTCGATATCGCAACATTTTGACACACTTTAATACATTTTGATACTTATCACACCCGAACACCACCGGACTAGACAATTCTGTCCTTTGCTCAATCCGGCGAGGCGTGACAGGGACTTAAGAGGTAGTACACAGAAGTCACAGAAGTTTGAACTGACCTCCTAAACAACGAAATCCAGAAACCATTTTTGTTGCGACTGTCGCGATTGATTCCTAAACTGATTAACTGCACCGAAAATAGGCCAGTTTATACAAGAACATTCGAGCAGATTGTCAATCAATCAATTCAATTCTTTTATTTTAACTTGTGTGATTGTGTGAATCTCTTCATCCCTTTAATAGGAAGGACTGGTTAGCCCAGTGTCAGGATAATGTGACTGAGTGGGATATCGGGTCATGGTGCCGGCCGCCTGATTTCCCAGCGGGGCATCACTATAAAGTTGCCATGAGATGATGATTGCGCACTGCCACAAGTCAGTACCCGTCATGATATGATCTTAGATGTTGTCATGACGTAAAACTTCAACAAACAACCAACCAACTTCATCGTTTCATGTACAAGTGCTTAAAATATATTACCTTGAATAGACTGGATGTATATTTATTGTACGGGTTCATATCCATTTTGACATATCAAATTCCAGGACTTTCCTGAACTATAAAGGATCTTTCAGCACAACACGCCCTAAAACACTGCCGTATATATAGTCAATTCAGTGTGCAAGATTGAATTGTAAAATCATAAAAACGAATGTATGCATAGTTTTGACATAAAAATCAAGAGGCAGGATACCAAACCCACAAAAATCACATTAAATACAAAAATAATCACTGATCTGTTGGTGAATATAGACTTTAAAAAATGGAGACATGATATTCTATTTTCCAGGATTTTCAGGAATCTTTAGACACGTTCCAGGATTTGTCAGGCCTGGAATCCGGACCACCCCCGGACCACTCCCCCGGACCACCCCGGACAGCCCGGATTAAATTGCTATTTTGGTAATTTTTGTGCTCGCTGCCACACCTACCCGGACAAGCCACGTTCTAGCCATGGACCAGAGGCTGGACCACCCCCGGACTACCCGGTGTATCCCCGGAGTAGTCACGGATCAGTCCCAGACTTGCTCCTGCTATATATACAAAAACGGGGCTCATCCTGGGCTGATCCGTGGTAAAGCGGGCTATCCGTGGCGATCCGTGGTTCATCCGTGGTCAGACAGCCGTGGTGCAGCCGTGGTCATTAGGCTTGTCCGGCTCTTATCCGGGCAGTCCTGGAGTGGTCAGTGGCTATGTAGGGGCTAGTCCGGGCTAGTCTGGGGCTGGTCAGGGTTAAACAGTGGCTACGTCGCTCATCCAGTTTAAAAAACACCTGGACTGGCCCGGACTGCCCCGGGCGGTACACGGACTAACCCCGGAGCACACCCGGACTACCCGGACCACCCCCGGATTACACCCGGATAATGCTGGATGATGCCGGATCGAGTTGCGATTGCTATATTCCCCGGATCGCCCTGGATGTTTTAAACATTTTAAAACATCCGGGGCCGACCCTGGATGAGGCTGGACCAGCCACGGATCACCAAGGACGGATGAGCCACGGATCATGCCGGATCACCACGGACTACGACGGATCACGGTCCGGCGCTCGTCTGGCCCCTGATCCGGGTAGGTGTGACCTAGGCTTTAGATCGATCACTAGTATCTACTTGACATTAGTTCAAAGTGACTTTTATTTTAAATGGTAAACTTTTGAGATATTGTGAGTGCAAACATGGAAAATTTGTTTTTGGAAGTTTGCCCAAACTCTGACACCAGACTTCTGCAGTAACAGGTTCTGTTAAATTGACTCAGTATTCCCCTCTACGCAGAAGCAAATGCTTAATAAGTGCATCAGTATCTAAGTTAGATATGTCAAATCAAATGTAAATAATTGGTTTGGTTTTGAAAATTTGATATTTCATCGGACTATGCAGCTTTAAACAAGAAAACTTTCAAGTTTCACATTGCATGGCTGTAAGACTGCATGCTCAATTCCACTGGACCATGGCAACGGTTTAGGGGGTCAACCGAAATGACTGAGTGCCCACGAAACCAAACAACAACAAAAACACCGGCACTCAACAAGATGGCGGTGAAGTTTCACTCACTCCACGCTAGGTGGCGCCTTGGCCACGGGACGCCCGCGCCCTCCCGCTAGGGGGCCAGGTCAGCTCATACATTACGGTGCGTTGTCGCTAGAGGGCGCGTCGATTACCAGGAGTGGGGTATCGCCACCTCACCACCTGCCCCCATCATCCCGCGCACCCTTCCCCTTCTCGCCCCACCCCTCCACACAACCCCCTACCTGCCCCCTCTCCACTCTGCCGCCAAGGTAGCCTCCTAAACCCTCAACACACAGGGACAGACCTGCAAAACCCCGAACCCACCTGTAGGTGTTGGGTTACCTCAAAGACCCTATAATACTAAGACAGCTCACTCCCTATCTCTCCCATGGTAATGTAAATTTCGCAGTCCCACCTTGTGGTTGGGTTGATCAGCCCGGCTGCTGGTTGGTCTTTCACATGTAAACACATACAATTATATTATACATGAGATAGGTAAGTATGAATACACATCGATATGAAATTGCTATGAACAAATACACATCATCATCAGCATTATCATCAGCATCGCCATCATCACACATCTTTCACATTCATATATACATTTATACATATAATATAGCATCTGTTTAACCAAGAGAACAGCCAGCGTACCAAGTGGTGGGTTTGATCATTTTGATTACACAGTACAGGCTGAGTGAGCCGTCTTAGTATTATAGGGTCTTTGGCTACCTGCAGCCCGAGGAGCACAGTTTATTTGACTGCACCAATTGTGTGGATGCACATGCAATCACCGCTAGCAACAGCTGTCAACTTCTACACACAGCAGCCAATGTCAATAGACTACATCACGGTTCCAGCAGCACGGTGCAGTGTGGGATGCGTCAGAGCAAAACAAACCTGCGAGAATATATATAATAAATTAAAATATTATTCTGTTATCCAGCATTGCATTTACATCAATATAATCAGCACATCTTATGCCACCTGCATTTAGATTTAGACAAATCTAGGCACTCAGAATAGTGTTAGAGCCACAGCCAGAGTCAGTTGTACTTATTTTATTCATGTTATTACTTATATCCTATGGTTAATGACATATGTAGGAATAGAAAATGAGTAGGGTTAACCAGATATTGGTTATATATTTCTTTGAAAAAAGTTTTTGTTGACACATTTGATATTTTAATATTTAGAACAAGAATTTCTTCTGGCTAATCAATGGTGATGTAAACATCAGCCTGTAAAGTGACTGAAATTGTATGTTTCTTAGCTCAAAATGTTTAATTATGGAGAGTTATCTCTTAAACATATTCATTATATTATTATATTGCATCCTTCTGTCCATATTTGTGCCAAATTGTTATGTATTTTTATTTATTTTGAATAAAATCAAAGTTTAGCCCCACACGTATCGGCAAACTCAATGGCCGGACGCCCTTCCTTTGCTCCCAACGCCGTTTTCAGCGCATGCGCAGTCGGAACCATGATCTAGTCTATATGGCCTGTTGTAAAGGCAGGGGTACATATGTCGAAACTAGAGCAAGACTAGGAGCAGGCCATGTAATCACTGATCATCATTCCTCATGTGCAGCCCATGTAATCACTGATCATCATTCCTCGTGTGCAGCCCATGTAATCACTGATCATCATTCTCGTGTGCAGCCCATGTAATCACTGATCATCATTCCTTGTGTGCAGCTCATGTAATCACTGATCATCATTCCTGGTGTACAGCCCATGTAATCACTGATCATCATTCCTTCTGTGCAGATGATGTAATCACTGATCATCATTCCTCGTGTGCAGCCCATGTAATCACTGATCATCATTCCTCGTGTGCAGCCCATGTAATCACTGATCATCATTCCTTGTGTACAGCTGATGTAATCACTGATCATCATTCCTTGTGTGCAGCCCATGTAATCACTGATCATCATTCCTTCTGTGCAGATGATGTAATCACTGATCATCATTCCTCGTGTACAGCCCATGTAATCACTGATCATCATTCCTTGTGTGCAGCACTTTATGCACATATTATTTTTTCTTCTTTCTTTTTCTTGAAGATCTATACTGCCTGCCATGGATAAACCTGAATAGACTTGTTTTCACCATTAGACAGTTTGTCGATAGAAAGCCCGAGCCTACACTTTTACTGACCCAAGGGATTGTTAACCTCCCACACCACATAGACATGGTATGAGAGCAACTGGCCTTTGATCACGCTGTAAGTTATCCACATCGGTGGAGATCTAAATTGGCAGAGGTGGGGGCATGGGGAATCGAACCACCAACCTTCAGATTAGGAGTCTGACATAGAAAAAAGTCAGACACTCTAACCACTCCACCACAGAGAACACCAATATCTAATGCATATGCTTTGACCGGACGTGCTGGCCGAATTACTAGAGCGTAGCCTTCCCTTGGGCAGTTTGAATCCTGGTCGAGTCAATTCAATGACTTACAAAATTGATAGTTGTCGCTACCTAGCTTGGTATTTGGTATTACTAGAATACGGCAAGCACTGATTAGTTCAGAATCAGGATAATGTGACTGGGTGGGATATCGGGTCATGGTGCCAGCGGCATAATCTCCCAGTGGGATCCACTATAAAGTTGCCATATGGGTGTGCTGTCTTAGTCGGCACCCATCCTGATATGACCATAGATGTTGCTAGGATGTAAACCACCAAAACAAGGTATCTGCTTTGCATTGTTATTCGCCATGTGTGTCTTGCTAACCATAACAGTGGGGTTAGAGCAGCATGGGCGTCAAGTGTAGTGAGGTATAAACACTTTATACAGATATTAATTATATTATTATTAAATATTTAACACATCTCCTTTGCATTGTTATTCGCTATGTCTGTCCTGCTAACCTTACTGTGGATGTAGAGCGGCCTGAAGGCCAGTTGTCAGTGCTATCAACCATCTGACCACACTTCCTCCTCCAGCATCCGGCCAGCGCCCTCCTCCCATCCCAACCCCCTGCTCTCCTCCCATTTCTTACTGAGATTTAATTTGAACAAACTTGAAATGATAGATATCTTGTGACCATATAACATACAAGCCTCTCCAAACCTAATTGTTGTTGTCTCGAGTCATAGGGAATCTCTCAATAATACAACATCCAGGCTGCTTAAATTGATGAATCTCTTACGGGTAAATTGGGATTCAAATACAACTGATGGAACAAATATAACTTCTCATACATTGCCCATGATATATATATAATATGGGTAATTCAAGGGGTGGAAGATGATGGCCACAACTACACCCGTAGACTATATCATCGCTGTTAACAGAGGCACTGCATTCATGAAGCTGAGGAACCCAGCACTAATGCATTAGACCTTGCACGCATGCTACAGCCGAGGGCTACAACCACACTACCACATACATGACCCATGGCGTCACCTACCAGAAGGAACAAACCCAGCAATCGATGGCCACAACTACTTATGTAGACACGCCACCTGCCAGAACCATTCCTGACAGACTAGTGTTGCAACCTAATAGCTATAAGTAAACTACCACTCTTAGTGCCAGTTGCTAGGATGTAAAACAACAACAAACAAACAAACTCTTAGTGCCTAACATGCTCACTAGCCATCCTGGGCCGGAATCCGCAATTTGGAAGATTCACCCACCCACCGACACCTCATAACAAATTGTTGAATGGCTAAAGCTCGAATCTGTGGTTGTGTAGGCAGGCTATAGTGAAATCAATACAGACAAAGAGAAAGGAAGAGTATAAAGTGTAAAGAAGCAGAGAGAGTCCAGCCCTCTGGTTTATTATTTATCTGGTTACATGGGTTCAGTGTAGAGTATCACCCCACCCATTTCCCCCAATGGGAATCAAGCATTCTTGGCCCTACCAATAGGGATCCAGAATTCCTGGTCCCCATGCCTACCAGGGGTCTGCCCACCACCACCAAGCTGTATGGCCCCATGGCCACCACCAACCTTGACCCTTGAGTGTGGTGATCACTATCCCAGTGGAGGGGGTAGGCCCTGAGTGCCCTCACACCCAGACCTGCCAGCACCACTATGTCTATTTACATCACACTCAGGCACCACCAGCCCCTACATATATATATATACATACATGCACCTGGTCACACACACCGAACAGTAATAGAACATTTGTATTACCCCCTATACTGTTTATCAGAATATTTTACAAAATGGTGGACAGGTACTATGATAAGTGCTACTGAAATCCATATATCGGCAAACAGACGCCACAAGACTAATATTTCGGCTTCAGTCGGGGCTTCAAATCACAAACCCTGTAACATGACAAGAACCGGACAAATAAAACTCAACTATATGTATACATATATGTGTATACATATACATATATATTTTATATGTGTATATCTATATAGATGTATCTATATATCCATAATTATATATATATATATATATATATATGTCTTACCAGTTATGTCGGTATATATAGACACATCCATATATAATTCATGTATATATGTGCTGTATAAGCAATTATACAAGTATAATTATCCATAAACTGATTATGCATGAACTGTGTCTTTAGTTGACACCAAAATGACAATACCCAACTAATGACACTCAACTACTCAATCAACTGGTTAGGCCTTCTGCCTCGTCTGGTGCTGCCACCTGGTCTATTCAGCTGTCCTGGCTCTGCCTCATGCCTGTACCACTCGCTCAATATATATATTTAAAATATATATCTAGATATATATATATATATAGATATATATACCTAGAAAGATCTAGATATATATATAAATATACATATATATATATGAAGAGTTCAGATGCAAAACCCTGTAAATGCTAATCTGAAAATTTGATTCAAATAAAAGATTCTCACCTGAGTAATGAGTTCTCACTAATTCCACTTTTCTTGTGATGAAATGGTTATGGAGCAATGGTTAAAAATAGGTGAATGTTAAAAAGAAACAATGTTTTGGAAGGTTTGATTCTAATATGTAACTCAATTTTAGGATTGGCGTTTATGGGTTTTGCACCTAAACTCCTCATATATATGTAAAATATAATTTATTATATATATATAAAGAGGCGGGGTTTACCTACCTTATTTATTATCATATATATTATTATATTTTATATTAATTCTATTTCTTCGCATATATTTGCTCCGTGGCTGCTTTTGCCTCGCTGCTACTCCGCCATTGCTGCTCGCAGGTCACTTGCTCTGCCGCCGTACCTTGTATCTATTTGTGAGCAGGGTAGAGCAAGGGCAAGACCGTTCACACGCTCGCAGACTTCCGAAAACCCATCAGATACTGCAAAGATGTCGGTGGAGGACAGTGTGGAACCAGAAATGGGTGAGTTATCACTACGCGACAGAAGAGAGCGTACAGCGAGGGAGGTAGAGGCCCTAGAAATAGAGGATGAATTGGCTGAACTGGAGGAACGTCGTGCAGCATTATTGGCGAAGCGCGACAAAAGACAGAGCGTGCGTTCAGAAGGAAAACAAGATGGCGTGGGCACCAGCTTGGATCGAACCAAGCCGTCGGCGGGCTACACCATGGATCCGGTGGCTGCGGAGCCAACAACTGGTGCCTCCTACGTGGATGCGGCCTCCTTAGGCCGCCCGGAGGACGGTTTCTGTGCCTATGGAAAGGACAGGGGTCGCTCGAGGACCACTACCCGTCGGAGACGTTCGTCGAGCGGCTCGTCGAGTAGAAGCGCCAGCCGTCGCAGACGCAGTAAGTGGAGTTTAAAACATTTCACAGTGGGGCGAAAGCACATCTCAAAAGCAAACTGTTATGAACTGATAGCTGCGACGGGCCAGTGGGCACTAGGGATAAAACAGCTGGGCGTTAAGGACTACAGAGCGTTAGTCGAACACATGGTTTTCCTCTCACTCAGGGCGCGTACCAGTGAGTACCTGGACTCAGCCCATGTGGACTATGATTTATCGATTAGGATTTTGGCTGAAGACATAGGTTTCGCGGCGTTCTCCAGTGCGAACAGGGGAACAAGTGTGTTACACTATGGTTCCCTGAATATTAAGGCGAAGAGAGCCGGTACATCAATTAATCAGACCCGGAAACAGGGCCAGCAACCCAAGAGGCCATGCTATGCCTGGAATGGAGAGCAGGGCTGCCATAGAGGGGAGGATGAGTGCCGCTTTAGTCATGTCTGTTCAAAGTGTAATGGAAAGGGTCATAAACGCGCAGCCTGCAGAGTTTGACTTGAGACAGCGAGTAACTGCAGCAACCAAGTTGTGATCTTTGTAGGTGATCAGAGCGACTTGGAGGCGGGGGGGGGGCTAATGGAGCCAGAACCTATATTGTTGAACGGGTCTTTGTAGGTGACCGGGTCGTTTTGGCAGAGAAAGATAAAGTGGCGGGTGATGCAGTCTTCCCCCCCCCTTGCGGGAGAATTGATAGACAATTGATTGAACCAAGTGGTATGGGCGACCGAGGAAATGGGAGCAACAGCCGAGCGGCAGGGGTCTTTGTAGGTGACCGGGCCGCTGTAGCCAACTTGAGTGTGTGTGATCGTTGTGTCGTCTTTGAAGGTGACGGTAGCACCGGGCTAGCGGGGGGTGACCCGCGACAAAGTGACGACATAATGGATAACGACACTGCACGGAATCGGGCCGATCGAACCGACCGGAGGCTAATCGACAGTTGTAACATCGCTGGATTGGACGATGGCACTGATATAATGCTTCCTGGCCGACAAAGTGACAAGGACAACAAAGCTGATGATGTTATTCCGGTGAACTGTGGTCGCTTGCTTATGCCGGCCTGTGATTTAGATTGTGTGGAAGTACAAGAGGAGGCCGATGGACTAATTGTCTCAGTTTGTGAGGTAGAGGGCCAGACACCCGTTTTGTTTAGAGTTGCCCGGGATTGTGTCAGCGGAATTTGCTTGTGTGTCTATGTTCTGGCAGGCATGGCCTGTCAGCTTAAACCATGTCGTTTCTTTTCAGAGTTAATTCTCAGGGGCGAGGTGGATGCTGATGCTTCCTATTTACTTCGAGGGATAGTTTTTGGTTTTAGGGTAGTAAATTCAGAATTTAACCAAAGTTACGAGACAAATAATAGTAAACGCCTGTCCAAATGTGACCGGGACCTGATTGAGGAGAAGTTGAAGGTCGAACTCGATCAGGGTATAATATCTATTACCAATTCTACCCCCCTATGTGTACACTCAATGTTTGTTGTCCCAAAGGATGGGGGGGGGGGTCGACTTGTGGTCGATTGTAGTAGACCTCGTGGCCTGTCGGTAAACTCCGCAACTAGTGAGGTAGCTCAAAAATTCAATTACCTGAGTATTGATAGTGTCATTGATGTCCTCGTCATGGGGGATTTTCTGTCGTCCATCGACATAAAAGATGCCTATAGGGCTGTACAAATACACCCTGATGACCGAACCAAACAAGGGATTAAATGGGCTTTCAAGGGGAAAAAGGAGATTTACATGCTTGATAATCGCCTATCCATGGGCCTCGCCTCCAGCCCTTTTATCTTCACAAGAATCTCTAACTTCATCGTTAGGTGTGCTAGGCGTGAGGGGGCAGATAGAGTCATCAATTATCTTGATGACTTTTGTGTCATAGGCTCATCATGGGAGGAGTCAGCTGCCTATCAACAAAAAGTAGTAGCAATCCTACGTAGGTTGGGGTTCTTTCTGAGTTTTAAGAAACTCCAGTCACCAGCGCAGAAGATGAGATTTTTGGGGATTGATGTTGATACAGTCGGTCTCGAATTGACTTTACCGGCGGATAAACTTAAGAAACTCTATGGAGTCCTTGCCCATTTTCGCGGCCGTAAGAGAGCTAGGAGAAAGGAACTTGAAAGATTGGGTGGTTTACTAGCCCATTGCGCAAAGGTTATCAGGGGTGCCCGCACCTTTTGTCGCGGAATTTATAACCTGATCGCTTCTCTACGCGAACCATATTACTTTGCTAGGCTAAGTGCAGGTTTCAGACAAGACATTGACTGGTGGAAAAAGTTTGCGGGTCGCTTTAACGGTAAGGCCGCTATGTTGGGGAGGTTTACCCCAGTTCAATCTGTATATAGTGATGCCTCGAGTTGGGGGATGGGAGCCACCCACGGTGATGATTGGCTTGTGGGTTCCTATAATGAGAAGGCGGATGAGGCCTTGCAGCTTTATGCAGGCAGCCATCATGTCTCGCCTGATAGGAGCCTGGGCGCCGCTCATATTAATATTAAGGAGATGGCTGCAGCATGGGAGGCGGCTGACCGATGGGCCCATGGTTGGGGGGGTTCCTCAATTATATTCGTGACTGATAGTGTTGTGGTCCAGGCAGCCCTTAATATGGGCCGCTCGCGCTCTAATGTTATAATGTCCTACTTGAGGCGACTTTTTTGGCTCGCGATTGAAGAGAATTTTGTTTTTAGCTCATGTTATATTAATACCTCTAAGAATATAACTTGCGATGTACTTAGTAGATTGGCTGATAAGGGAAGTGCGGCCAGAATCGCCACTGTAGATGAGAGTTGGAGGATGTGCTGTAGGAGCATTTTTGAGACCCCTTTTTTCTTTTGTTCCAGGACGGGAGGACTTAAGGGGGGAGCAGCGCCTCTATGAGCAGGGATATTACGCCCCAAACTACTGGTCTGCTAGAAACGTCCAAATTAAGCGTTACCTGCGTTTTGTGGATCAAGTGGGGGAACATAGGGCCCCGCTACCATGCTCCTCTAAGTGGGTTGCCCTGTACGCAACCTGGTTGGCTAAGGATCTCGCCTATAGCTCCATCTTATATTATCTTTCGGGCCTAAATTTTTATTTAAAGCAGAATGGTTCCCCGGAAATCGCATACTCTGACTACTATGTCGCCGCAACCTTAAAGGGTATAAGGCGCTCAAAGGGCGATACCCCTAGGAGGGCCCCGCCTCTCCTTCCAAACATGTTGCTTAAGATTTTTGAGGGCTTGACCCTGAACTCAGGACACACGGCTTGGCGGGCAGCCGTTTTGCTGTCATTTCGTGCATTGCTTAGAAAAAGCCAGGTCACCGCCTCAGATGCGGCCTTGACCCGATCAGATTTCACCTTCTTCGATTGGGGCATGGTAGTACGGGTAAAAAAATGCAAGACCATCCAATTTAATGAGAGGATTCTCGAGATACCTGTCGCTAAGTGTTGCAACCTCGCCCTTTGCGCAGTTTTTTGGACACGTAAGCATTTTGATGAGATACCTGCTGGGCCGGGTGATATGGCCTTTAGGCTGCCAGCTGATGTCGGTTCCACTCCGATGTCATATTCGTCTTACCAGTCCATGCTAAAATTATTTACCAATATTGCTGGCCTGGGTGAGTTTGATTTTACCTCCCACTCCCTCCGCCGGGGTGGTACAACCTTTTTGGCTATTTGTGGTGCTACAATTGAAGAGATTAAGGTGAGGGGGGACTGGGCCAGTGAAACGGTCTACGCTTACCTGAAAACGCCATTGCAGGTTTGTATAATGAACGACCTGAGGGTTTCCTCTTCGCTGGCCCAGTTGAGTTAAGCGAGTAGTGGTTGGGGGGGGGCTCTCTTTGAGGGCCCCCTTTGGCTATTTTCTTTTGCCCGGCCATGGGCCTTTCCTTGCAAAATAAAAGACTGGAAGGTTCCCACCCACTCCTCGTTTGCGCTCCTTCCTCTCCCTCCACCATAGCCAGTTTTATGTAAAATATAATTTATTATATATATAAAGAGGCGGGGTTTACCTACCTTATTTATTTATTTATTTATTTATTTAATTATTATTTCTTTGCATATATTTGCTCCGTGGCTGCTTTTGCCTCGCTGCTACTCCGCCATTGCTGCTCGCAGGTCACTTGCTCTGCCGCCGTACCTTGTATCGCATGCATTTTAAGCTTACTGATTGGTAGGGGCTATACTTTCTTTGCCCGGCAATGGGCCTTCCCTTGCAAAAAATAACACAGACTGGAAGGTTCCCAACCCACACTCCTCGAATTGCGTCTCCTTCCCTCCTCCTCCACCATAGCAGACATTTTACATATATATATATATAACAAATAATTATATATATATCTATATATATATATATATATGTATATATATATATATATATATATATATATATAATTATTTCCTACAAGATTGAATGAAAGACAAACAAGGCAGTGGGATAGAAAACTGTATTCTCTGGCAAGAGGTAAGTGCCCTATTGCCGATAAACAAAATAATTGTTAAGGGAGTGGTACAGGCAAGAGGCCGAGTAGTGACAGCTGAATAGGTCAGATGGCAGCTCCACACAAGGCAGAGAGCCTGTCCATTCGCCTGGGTTGTTAAGTGTCAGTAGTTGTGAGGTGTCCAGACAAGGTACATCCAGAGGCACCATTAAAGGATAATCAGTTTACCGCTGATTATACTTGTATAATGCTTATACAGCATATATAGAGTTGGTACTTTATTCCAGCTGCATGGTATTGGATTTACACACATCATCATCATCATCATGCTGTCGGTCGCGATGTGACAAAGACTGCTTTCATTACTTGACTGCCGCTCTCCATTTAGCTCTCTGCTGTGAGATGTGTGTCCATGAGTCAGTCTTAATGTCTCTTAGCTTCAGGTTTCTCTTGATGGTATCCTTGAACCAGAGATGATGGCGCCCTCTCTTTCTCTAGCCAGAAGACAGTTGAGAATAAACATTTCATGAAAGCTGCCTGCAAAAGTGTTGAAGTGCTGCTGGCTTTTGCAAGTTACCAGCGGCACTCTCTCGGGGAGCAAATAGAGGTTTCACACCGGCAAGAACATGTCAAGACAGGCGCAAAACTATTTGTCCCTGCAGTGGCTGGTCGGGAGATGTTGGGAGTTCCATACATCAACCTCCCTTAATGCTGCCACAGTGACATGGTTTTCTGTTTAGGGTTTGCTCCCTTAGCCTTCGGTTCTGTCAAGAACCTGTACCACAAGGCAGTGGTTTACAACTGTGCAAGGCAGGGGCGTCAAACTCCCTGAGGTATTGCTATACCTGCAATACCTGCATACCATCTTTCACTATAGACTCTATATACTTTAAATGCACTTTGTACCTATAACCACATGCCTCCTGATAACTTGGTCTGACTCTTCTTGCCCGTTTGTTTCTAACGGGAGATTGCAGTGAACTTGTCCTAGTAAATATTTTTCGTTAGATAAACACACAAGATATACACACAAGAAGCACAAAAACAACGACTATAATCCAGATCCAACGCGTTTAGATACATAATAGTAACAAGAATAACAATAATAAGAATAAGAATAAATAAAACCACAGACTCTACCTGCAGAGACAGTGGCGAGCTGCATTGTTACTACCGGTCACCCCCCCCCCCCCCCCACCCTCAGTCGGTGAAGTATTCACACCAGACGGAGTCCTCACACAGACTTGACACATTTCTGAGTGTTGACGGTTATGGTGCTAATGTCCAAAACCCATACACCCACTCACGCTTCCACATAACCATTCCCGCCTGAACCAACATTGGCCGAAATAGTCCCACCATGCACTGCACACACCCGCCCGACATGACCCGACCCGACCGTCGTGATGGAGGAAAATAAATGCCTGACACCAACTAGGCCGATTGTAGCTACTTACTTTCTTTAAAGTTGCATAATCCGATGATATCGAATCTTAGTAATTTCTTCAGATAAATATATGAGTAGTATGTTGGTTGAAATTATTTTACATTGAACTAACTTTAATTACATCAGGGGGCCTAGGTGGTGTAATGGTTAGCCCACTGGCCCGGAATGCAAACAGATGTGGGCTTGAGTCCCTCTCTAGGCGCAATATTTCCCATTTTCATCACCCCCCACGACACATGTATGCCCAAATTAATTTGGGGCATGTTTGCACTTCACATATCTCCAAAGTTAGCTATTTAAAATAGTTCAATATAAATCACTGGAAACTAAATTAAGGTAGATAATAACGATTAACCTAATGTATTTATCCCAAAAAATGACGGACATTTCAACACCTTTGGACTATGCAATTCTAAAGGGGAGAGTCCCATGTGGATTGTCGATCTGAGGTAGTTAAAGCCTCAGTCACACATACCCGGATCAGGGGCCGGACGAGCCCCGGACTGGGATCCGGGGTGGTCTTGGGGATTTTGCGATCCGGGCTCAATCCGCCATGATCCGGGGGTGGTCCGGGGGTGGTCCGGGTAATTCGGGGGTGGTCCGGGGTGGACCGGGGCTGTTCGAGGGTGGTCCGGGGTCATTTTGAGCCACGGTTTGACCCGGACCATCCCCGGACTATCCAGGACTACCCCCGGCCTAGCCACGGACCACTCCATGGACTGTCCGGGGGTGATCCGGGATGGTCCAGGGGTGGTCTGTGGGTGGTCCTGGGCAGTCCGGGGGTGGTCCGGCATCATCCGGGTTAGTCAGGGGCCGGCCGAGTCCGGGCTCGTTCCTGGGGTGGTTCGGGGGTGGTCCGGGGCGGTCCGGGGTGGTCCGGCCTTTGGTCCGGGGCTCATCCGGGGCTCGTCCGGGAAGGTGTGACTGCGAGGCAAAAATCGACGAAAACAGTGATTTTATCCATGGCGGTCTGGGACAGTCCGGGCCATTGGCCCGTGGGTGATCCGGCTCAAATTCCGGGGCTCGCCCAGATATTATTGAGAGAAGGGACATATCTGATCTAAAGCAGAAAACAACACCCCAAAAAAATCCCATCGTGACATTGTGTTAGCGTTAATTTCTTCATGACGTGCTGCTGACGGGGGGCGGGGGATACTTGGGGGGCGGGGGATACTTGGGGGGGGGGGGCCGTGGGGGGGAGCTGCATCCATTGACCGCAAACACTGCCACTCCCCCGGGGAAATAAGGTGTGGTCAGGGCGGATGATGGGGGGATCCCGGGTGGGAGGGGGGGGGGGGGGGCGAGGGCTGTCTGGGGGCCAAGGGCAGTGTCCTAACTAAGTACATGATATACAGTAAAACCTCTCTATACCGACCCTCCACAGATCGACCACTCCCCTATATCGATCGCTTTATTTCGGTCCCAACAATAAGGTAAGGCTATTCTAACTCTCTAAACCGACCACCTCCCTAAGTGGACCACTTAAAGTTGGTCCATGATCGGTCGATTTAGAGAGGATTTATGTATACAGTAAAACCTCTCTAAATCGACCGACCATGGGACTGACTTTAAGTGGTCCACTTAGGGAGGTGGTCGGTTTAGGGAGTTAGAATATGGTTACAATGGTTTTGTTACAACCCAAATAAAACGATCGATATAGGGGAGTAGTCGATCTGTGGAGGTGTTCGGTTAGAGAGGTGTTACTGTACATATACATATATGCATATACATATACATGTACATACATGTATAAATGTGGCAGAAACTTATAACCATCGGACTATGGAACTTTAATGTGTTCGTATTCAGTTGTGCAGCATTATTTGTGAATATATATATAGGCCTACAGTAAATCGCCCGACCATGGGACCGACTTTAAATGGTATATTTAAGGAGGTGGTAGTTCTAGGGAGTTTTTCATTTAATTAAAATAATATTGTATGGACAATCTTGGGACCCAAATAAAGTGATCGATATGGGGGAGTGGTCTGGTCTATCTGTGGAGGGGGTCGGTTAGAGAGTTTTTACTATGTATATATATATATATGTCACGTGGAAATGATAGCAACCAAACTATAGTTAGGTTGCAGGTATGCAGGTATTGCAATACCTCAGGGAGTTTGATGCCCCTGCTCTGCAGAGTTGTAAACCACTGCCTTGTAGTACAGGTTCTTGACAGAACCGAAGGCTAAGGGAGCAAACCCTGAACAGAAAACCATGTCACTGTGTAGGCATTGATTAAGGGCGGTTGATGTATGGAACTCCCAACATCTCACGACCAGCCACTGCAGGGACAAATAGTTTTGCGCCTGTCTGGACATGTTCTTGCCAGTGTGAAACCTCTATTTACTCCCCGAGAGAGTGCCGCTGGTAGCTAGCAAAAGCCAGCAGCACTTCAACACTTTTGCAGGCAGCTTTCATGAAATGTGGAGAGCGGCAGTCAAGTAATGAAAGCAGTCTTTGTCGCATCAGGACCAACAGCATGATGATGATATATATATATGCTCCCTGATACATGTCTCTGCGACTCGATGCATATAGATAGTTGCACATATAAAACGAATAAATATATAAATATATGTAACATATTCCTCCAAGCGAGTGGAGGATAGGCCCCACGCAGGAAGCGGCGCAGTGCATGATGGGGGCCCCACCCACCCCCCGGATACGGGGGGTGAGTGCAGGAAACTACAGGCATTATTACACGCGATAAAGGGGGATCACTATCCGTATATATATATTAGGTCGAATGCTATAAGTTATAACTGAGTGACCTCTATGATAAATGGTTAACTTTGGGGACATTTGATGTGTAAATATGCCACCTACATTTGGTGTGCATACGGAAATACTGGAGGGCAGAGCACAATATGTACATTACTATCTAACTTGGATACTTTGGATCAAATCGAGGGGAGCGCATCCGTTGGCTTAGAAACTATTATGGACCAGAACATACTTCACCGGACGATGCAACTTTGATACAAAGAGATTTAGCAAATAACACACTATTGAAATCACAAGTAAAAGAGAGAGAGAAAAAACCTTCAGCGTGTTCATGAAATATACTTTCTTTCAAATCTGAGGGTTAAGTGTCGATACTAATAATCGTTTATTGGTGTTTTCTTGTTCTTTAGCAATTTTATCGGTTGAAATTGGTCGGCGGATTGTTGGTGTGGTTGAATTTCTGGCCGAGTGCCCGAGTCCATAATAGTGGTCACATTCCGATGGTATTTCCTCCAGTGTGGCCTCTTTCCAAGGGCCTACATCACTCATGAAGTGATGGACTGCACATCCTTAGGTTATAGATGCAGACAGTCAACTTCAGGCGTGGACTGAGTGAGTGAGTGGGTGAGAGTGGGTGTGAGTGTGTGTGTGTGAGGGTGGGTGAGGGTGGATGGGGAAGTGGTGGCAGGTGAGTAGAGGTACAATAGTCGTGACAGGGAGGGACTGGTAAATATGGGGAGGTACAACAACCGTAAAAGAGCTTGCAGAGTAACACAATGCCAATAGCAGACTGGTGGATAAAAAGCAAACCTTTTCCTTAATTATTTTTAGGTTATCGAACTATTGCGGGTGTTATTATTATCATCATCATCATCATCATGCTGTCGGTCGCGATGCGATGCGACATATTATTGTCCATTGTTGTTACTGCACATGCTACTTGGGATGCCTCCTAGTCCTACTGACTCCGGTCACGTGACAGTTAGTACCGCCACCAGTGTGATTCGTCCCTAACAATAACATACACTTTTCAGTTATTCACCCCGGGTAATTTATATATGGATATATATATGCAAAATTGTCGGCGGTATGTGAGTAGAACAGTGAGGAGGTGAGCGGTGGCGCCACCATCGGAGCTGAAGCCTGAGCAGTAGATGAGTAGTCCGAGGCTCAACCACCCGATTACTGGTGGGTGGGTGTTAGGAGTGAGTATAGAATTCCCGCTTATTATACTCGTATAATTCTCATACAGCATATATATATAAAATGGTAAATACTTTTATTTCAAAGGAAATATACACAAGTAAAATGTATAGGACAATACATCACCTGGCATCAGTTCTTATCTGATCTCCGGAGTTAATCACCGGACACCGTGGTCGAATCGGTAGAGTGCAGCCGTCCAGTGGCTGGAGATCGGGAGTTCGATTCCCGGTCGAAGCAAACCAATGACTTATAAGATTGATACTCGTCGCTTCCTACCCTGGCCCTCGGCATTAATAGGATAGGGCAAGGACTGGTTTGCTCAATGTCAGGATAATGTGACTGAGTGGGATATTAGGTCATGGTGCTGGTGGCTTGATTTCCAAGTGGGGCAGCATTTCAAGAAAGCTGCCTGCAAAAGTGTTGAAGTGCTGCTGGCTTTTGCAAGTTACCAGCGGCACTCTCTTGGGGAGCAAATAGAGGTTTGACACCGGCAAGAACATGTCAAGAAAGGCGCAAAACTCTTTCTCTCAGCAGTGGCTGGTCGGGAGATTTGGGAGTTCCATACATCAACCGCCCTTAATGCTGCCACAGTGACATGGTTTTCTGCTTAGGGTTTGCTCCCTTAGCCTTCGGTTCTGTCAAGAACCTGTACCACAAGGCAGTGGTTTACAACTCTGCAGCTCAGGGGCGTTAAACTCCCTGAGGTATTGCTATACCTGGAATACCTGCATACCCTTCATTATCAAGACTCCTATATGTTCGTATTCATCATATATATATCTCTATATATACAAATATATATATATGAGTCAGGCTCACGAAAATAGGCCAATTGGGGAAAGTTGTTGGCGTTGAGCATTGGATGTCGGCATGGATCGGTATATTTATAGTTTAGCATTGACAGAGGTGTTGGAAAGTCCTTAAATTTATCCTGAATGTAAAGGTCGAGAAAATACAACAACGTTATTTGTTTCTAGGAAAATTTAATATAAAACAAAGAAATGCACTACACTTCAAGAATTGTGACACCGACATCTGAAAGTTGTCGGCGTCGAGCATTGGATGTCGGCGTCAAACGGCATAATTATAGTTTAGCATTGACAGAGGTGTTGGAAAGTCCTTAAATTTATCCTGAATGTAAAGGTCGAGAAAATACAACAACCTTATTTGTTTCTAGGATAATTTAATATGAAACAAAGAAATGCACTACACTTTGCGGTGCGACATCTTAAATTGACCATCAATTGGCCCATTTTCGTGAGGCCGACTCATATATATATATTATATATATGTATATGTATATATGTATATATAGATAAGCTATTTCTTGAGGGTGAGACTCTAAAGTAAATTTATAAAGTTCTTAATGTTACACGGTACGATGCTTTTGAATTTCTGCATTTACTAAGATAGATACATTTAGTTGATGGTTATAATCTATTTTACTTTAGCCTAAAGGAATTTTCATCTTAAATTGCTAACCTTGGAACTATTTTAATTGAAATCATGGACACTTTAAAAGCCCGCTCACATACACTTTAGTGGATGTAGTTGAACGTAGTGGAGGCTAACATAGTTGAACGTAGTTTAACGTCGTTGAACGTACCAGAGAAGTATGGATGCTGGTACGTTCAACTACGTTCAATTCCGTTCAACTACATTAGCCTCCACTACATTCAACTAGGTTCACTGACATGTATGTGACCGGGCCTTTAGTTTCGGCAAGCATGTCAAGCGACACGCTTCCGCAGTGACAGATTCTATTAGTCCATCCTTCTATGCAACAACACATGATTATTAAGTGCACCGGTACCTAAGTTGGATATGTAGGATCAAATCTAGTAAGTCTATTGGCTTTGAAAACTTGACGCTTTCGTCAGACTATGCAGTTTTAATGTAACAATATGGGATATTACTTCTTTAAGCTGAACTTTTTGTTGATTTTGCATTAATTTCGATGCATTAGTACATGCATATTAACAGACACGCATACTATATACAGTATATCCCCGTTAAACCAAACTTGAAGGGACCCTAGAAATTTGTTTGGATTAACCGATCATTGGTTTAACTGAGCTTTGGCTTTGACTTTGACTTTGAGTAAGTGTGTATTGCACATGTAATATACAATGTCTGTGGACACTTTGATTATTGTTTTTTATGTACATACAGTGTACCCCCGTTAAATAGAGCTCAGTTAAACCAAACGATCGGTTAATCCAAACAAATGTCTAGGGTCCCTTCAAAATACTACCATTCATCATATACAAAAAGTTGGTGGGGTCTTAGATGACCTTATAACACATGAAAATTTGGTTTGACCGTACTGGAAGTGGCCTAAGGTCTGACAATTTTCTTTGGATTAACTGATAATTTGGATTAACCGACTTTGGTTTTAACCAACTTTTTCATATGATAAATGGTAGTATTTTGCCGGACCGCTGAAAATAGTTTGGATTCACCGATCGTTTGGTTTAACCAAGCTTGGTTTAACTGGGTTATACTGTATATATATATATATATATATATATATATATATATATATGCTATATAAGTGATTATGTGAATATGAATAAAGAATAGTCCCTAAATGTTTCAGTGCTCCTTCTGGGCACCTGCTCGCTTCCCAACACCCCTTATTCTCAGCAGGCCCCCCTGTAACCGGGCACTCTCTCCTCCCCTTGCCGGGGAACCGGCTCTAACGGTCTCCTTGCCTCACTTCAAATTTGTCTATGTGTGTATATATGTGTATACGTATACCACCAGTCATTCTGTGTTGAGTTATTAAGGTCCGGTTTCAATCAGTAGTGCGCATCAATGTGTAACACTCCTTCACATTGCCACATGTATACAAGGACTACCCACCCTGCCGAAGCGCCCTCCCCCACCTGCAACTGCAGTTAACATTCATTTGCTGCATGCATGTAGACACTGCAGCAACTCCAGCTGGGACTATTCATGATGCGCGCTGTGTGGTGTGTGAGGATGCGGGTAGAAGAGTGGACCCACTTTAAAGTTGCAATAATCCGATGGTTTTGAGTTTTTGTCATTTTCTGAGATAAATACATTATGTTGATCTTTATAAACTACCTTAACTTAGTTTGAAGTAACTTTTATTTAAGCATAGACATGCTAAATTAATGCTGGCATGCTTGTCAAAACCTAGGTACAAGATTCACCACGTACTGCTGCAGTAGGGGTGCAAACCAACCCTATGTAAAAGGTGGCGAAAATGCGGGTCAAAGAATTGAGAGCCTAATTTCACAATCTAAGAAGCAACATTTATTCTTTACATATGTATTATTGAGAGCCCGCTACCTTTGAGTTGAAAAATATAATATAATATCTAGTTTAATAAGATTTAAAAGTGAAATCGATGGCGTTCTGCGGCCGCCATCTTGTCTTTTTGCATTCTCTCCCATTTCACCAACTCTGTGCCTACATGGGTAGCCATTTGATACTGGAGTCACAGTTTCTAGGTGATGTTCCATACTAACGCTATTTTCGGCCGTATTTATATAAGGCTGATCTTCACCCGTGTACTACAAGTACCAGGTGAATCTTTTATCTAGTCAAAACCCTGATTCCATAGGCTTCAACGGTAATATGTTCTATTAAATTGGCCTGGTATGCAACACATACTTAATACGTTCAGAAGTATCCAAAGTGCATGTCACACTATGGCGGATTTTGCAATGGACAGAACCGGACAAAGAATATTCTATTCCGGTGTTATTCAGATTTGAAATGTATCAATTATGTAATGGATGGGGAACGGACAGGTAACAGATGGATAACGGACTGGAAACGGATGGTAACGGACGGTAACGGTTGATAACGTATATGTAATGATCAATGTACAATTCAGAATACAAAAAGAACTATAACGAACGGCAACGGATGTGTAATGGATATGTAACGGATGTGAATGGACGTGAACGGACATGAACAGATGGGAACAGACGGGAAGGGATGGGAAGGGACGGGAAGGGACGGTAACGGATGGGGAATCGAGGGGGAGAGACAGGGAACGGTCGGGGAACGGATGGGGAACTGACGGGGAACGGACAATAATGGATAATAACCGCATAGGTCAGTCCAGGGCAATCTGTTACAAGTTTTGTGCATGCTCAAAACTTGTAACGGATCGGGCAGGATATCAATGGATATCAATGGATATGCAAGTGATATGCAATGGACACAAACCGGACTTTACCGGATATCATTTCCATTTTCCCAATCCGGTGATGTGTGACAGAGCCTTTAGCTGGATATGTAGTTTCAATGCATTTAGATAAATGCTTTCGAAAAGCTGATTCTCTTTTCGCACTTTGCAGTTGTAAATTGGGATGGAGGTGTGTGGAGGTAGGTAGATGTGCTGGTGAGATATAGGTAGAAGCAGTTAGTAAACCCACTTTAAATAATCTGTGTGGGGTTGGGTGGGGGCGGTGTGTGAGGGTGAACAGTAAAACCAAGCCGTCACATCAAAGCGGATCCAAGCATAGGGCACAGAAACTAAACATGACAAATGGTGGGGAGTGTTCGTGGTGACAAGCCGTGAATTGGATGCGCCTTGGGTGTGACCACGGTGTGACCACGTCACGCTTCACTGGATCCTTCTGCCCCCCCCCCCCCATTACCCACCCACCCCCCACCCCCGCGTCAATACGCTGCTCCTATCTTTAGGTACACCGGTTGGTTGGTTAGTTGTTGGAGTTTTACATCCTGGTACCATCTAAGGTCATATCAGGACGGGTACTGACTTGTGTCAGTGCACACTCATGGCGACTTTATAGTGCTGCTCCACTGGTAAATTAGGTCGCTGCCACCCTGACCCGATATCCCACTCAGTCATATTATCCTGACATTGAGCTAACCAGTCCTTGCCCTATCCTATTAATGCTGAGCGCCAGGCTAGGAAGTGACAAATATCAAATTTGTATGGCATTGGTTTGACTCGACCGGGAACCGAACTGCCGATCTCCCTCACACGAGGCCCGCGCTCTACCAATTCGGCCGCCGCGGCCGGTTTATGTGCGACTTTATGTTATGCTCCAGGTTTGATAACATATGAAGGTGAATGATATGGGACCCAGCATATACAGCTGTAGTGGTCTGCACTGACCTCTCAGGCAAGGAGTCGCATAGACAGGTAGGCATGGGTAGTGTATTGATATCAGGGAGCCTAGGTGGTGTAATGGTTAGCACACTGGCCCGATGCAAAGAGATGTGGGTTTGACTCCCGCTCTAGGCGCAATATTTCCCATTTTCAACACCCCCACGACACTGGTTGCCGTGACCATGATCCTGTACAAGCTATGCGTTGTACAGTTGTTGAACCTACACTGTGTATACATGTGTAATTGCACTGCCTGTATGTATGTAATTGTAAGCATTAAAAGAATTACAATTCCAGGGGGACGAGTGTAGTGGTCTGCACTGACCTGTCTGGCAAGTAGTCGCATAGACAGGTAGGCATGGGTGGTGTATTGATATCAGGGAGCCTAGGGGGTATAATGGTTAGCACACTAGCCCGGAATGCAAAGAGATGTGCGTTCGTGTGTTGATATCAGGGAGCCTAGGTGGTGTAATGGTTAGCACACTGGGCCGGAATGCAAATAGATGCGGGTTCGAGTCCCGCTCTAGGCACAATATTTCCCATGTTCATCACCCCCATGACAATAGCTTGGATTTTGGGTTTAATTTGACAGGATTTCGCTTTTTGAGGAAGCTATTCTCATAAATGTAATTATTTCAACCCCCGATTGAATAGTCATGATTCTAAATAACAGAATTAGATCGTAGCAGTGAATAGATTTGTGCTTTTTGTTTTATTTACATACACTTGACAGTAGAAGGAACTGCTTCTATCCAACCACGATGAAGGAATCGTGTGATGCCTACGTCACACACCAATCCTCAATAGGTGTTTTATGAACCAATAAACGTGAGAACCAGTTTTAGAATGTGACGAGATAGCTGATTGAGTTGAGCACCCACTTCCTGTTTTGGTAGTTCGTAGGATTCAAAATTCCTGTTTTTACCCCCCCCCCCCACCCCCCTGGATGATTCAAACCAATGACTCAAAAATGTATACTTGTCGCTACCTAAATTGATATTTGACATTACGAGGATAGGTGTGTTTGTTGTTGTTTTACGTCCCAGCAACATCTAAGGTCATTTCAGGACGGGTACCGACTTGTGACAGTGCGCACTCATGGGGAATTTATAGTGCTGTCCCACTACGAAAACCAGGCCGCCGGCACCATGACCTGGTATCCCACTCAATCACATTATCCTGACACTGAACACACCATTCCTTGCCCTGTCCTAATACTACCGAGTGCCTAGCTAGGAAGCGACAAGTATTAATTCTTAAGCCATTGGTTTGACTCGACCAGGGTTCGAACCCACGATCCCACGATCGACCAGCACGGGAGACGGACGCTCTAACGGCCATCCCGTCTGGTCATAGGCAACGAGCAGTGGCACGAGGAAGATCAATTGTCCACGATTGAAATGTCCCAAGCTTAATCAAGCAATGTACCCAAAAAATCGCCACCAAAAATCAGAGAACCGGAAATGGGACACTGAAGCTATCGTGATTATTTTGTAACTCTCAACTCAATTGGAAAATAAGATGGCAGATTTTCTGGAAACACAAGGGCACAGCTGTCCATATCATACATTGGGTTGGTTGTTGGAGTCTTGGAAACATCGAAGGTCATATCAGGATGGGTACCGACTTGTGACAGTGCGCGCTGATGGTGACTTTATAGTGCTGCCCCACCGGGAGACCAGGTCACCAGCACCATGACCTGACATCCCACTCAGTCACATTATCCTGACACTGAGCCAACCAGTCCTTGCCCTATCCTAATTATGCCGAGAGCCTGGTTAGGAAGTGACAAATATCAATTTTATAAGTCATTGGTTTGACCCGACCGGTAATTGAACTCCCGACCTTCCGCATGGGAGGCCTGTGCTCTACCGATTCGGCCACCGTTTCCGGTGCCCATTCCATAGATCATATCACCCACCGGTGCCCATTTCATAGATCATATCACCCAAATAAGAAACACCTAGTCGGTTTATAATCGATAAGGTATTCAGCGGGTTTCAACTGGGTGATAAATGCTGGTGGTGTGATGTGACGCCGAACGAGATCTCGCTCCATCCGTCTCGTTTATTTCAGCATCTCTCGCTGTGCACGTGACTTCCAACGAGACTCTTGACCTGTTTCATTGACAAGTCCATCCCACTCTGATAACGCCCCGCTGTGTGCACTGATCTCGACATGGTTCACTGGGCAGGGGTGGAGGGTTAGCCCAGTGAAGCTTGACTCTTCTTCCACCACTGACACCGGACGCGGTGGCCGAATCGGTAGAGCACAGGCTTTCCGTGCGGACGGTCATGAGTGGAATCCCAGCCGATTCAAACCAGTGACTTATAAAAATGATACTTGTCGCTACCTAGCCTGGCACTTTGCATTAATAATAGGATAGGAAAAGGACTGGTGTGAACAGTATCAGGATAATGTGACTGTGTGGGATATTGGGTCATGGTGCCAGTGGCCTGTTCTCCCAGAAGGGCAGCACTAGAAAGTTACCATGAGTTCACGCTGTACAAGTCGGTACCCGTCTTGATAAGAGCTTAGACGTTGCTAGGGCAAGTGGGTCGTGGGTTGTGGGTTTGTTGTGGGAGTGCTTTGGTGATAACACCTGACACTATCACTGCTCTGATCTGTTCGATGGGTTCGGATTTGATATGTCCAAATACTCTTATCCATCTGCGGATAGACAGGGATGTGCACCTGGTGATCCAGAACTGATAACAAACCGGGGATGGTGACAGCAGATAATCCTGGCGGCGAAGGACTCTCAAGTGACATAGATATGCCTTATGTATGTATACCCTCACACCCTAAGGGAGCAAACCCTAAACAGAAAACCATGTCACTGTGGCAGCATTAAGGGCGGTTCATGTATGGAACTCCCAACATCTCCCGACCAGCCACTGCAGGGACAAATAGTTTTGCGCCTGTCTTGACATGTTCTTGCCGGTGTGAAACCTCTATTTGCTCCCCAAGAGAGTGCCGCTGGTAACTTGCAAAAGCCAGCAGCACTTCAACACCTTTGCAGGCAGCTTTCATGAAATGAAGCAGTCTTTGTCACATTGCGACCGACAGCATGATGATGATGACCCTCACACCCATGAATATGGTTTGTGGGATCTGTTATGGTTGCATAATTCGATGGTTTTGCATTCCTGCCATTACGATTAGATAAATAATCATTGTAATCTATTTTACCTTGGCTTGAAGTAACTTTTATGTCAAATAGCAAAATGTAGGGATAGTTGAAATGGAAACATTCAACATTAATTTTGGCATAGACGTAATAACTCTGACACCATAGCCTTCAGCAGTTCAGCAATGCCAGGTTCTATTAAATTGATTTAAAATTTCCTTCTATGCAGCAACAAAATTAATGTTGAATGGTTGTTTTTTGGAGTTGTACGTCTTGGCATTGCTTAGTATGTGCATCTATATATATAAGTTGGCTATGTAGAATCAAATCTAGATTAGTGTTTTAGCTTATGGTGCTGTCACATTACGATGTTTCTCTCCAACACGTGTCAATTTTTGGCGAAATGTCGGGAGACGTCTGGAAGCGTTACGTGCACGTTGGCGTGTGTTGGTATTCGTTGATGGACGACAAAACTTTTGACGTGCGATGATGCCTGGGTGCCAACATTATGTTGACGTTAGGGGCACGTCGAGCTACATTAACCACGCTGGAAGCACACGCCGCGCGCGCGTGAGGCTCGTTACCACACATTGCGCCAAACGGTTGCTTTTAGTTGTTTTACATCCTACCAACATTTAAGGTCATATCAGGATGGCGCGCCCAACTTTTACCACAGCATCGGTCGCACTCTACCAATACGTTGCGCTGACGCCGAAAAGTTTGACGTCTCTCGATGATTAAAAGGGATTTTACGCGTTGGTGGCGCGCCGGCGAGATACGTCATAATGTGACAGGGCTATTAGATACTGATGAACACTGATTAAGACAAGGGGAAAGTAGTGAGTTTACTGCGTAATAGATCTAGAAATGAATCATAATCACTCAAATTGAAATGTTACATGGTGAAATCTGTTTTCGTTGATTGATTCTCGGAAGCTAAGTTTGTTGAAACTTACTAATAGTTAAAATTAGCACATCTAACATGATCATTAACACAACTAATATCTTGCCTATATATTGGTATTTAATTTTCATTACAGATGTACAGATGTGAGCCTAACCATTCTAACTTCCAGCACAGATGTGGGTATACAGCTGTGTGCCAGCTGAAGTTATACATATTTGTTTATATTAAAATATATGATGTTTTATACCACTTTAATCCATCGCATTTTATTCCATCGCATTTCATTCCAATAGCGGTTTATCTCATCACTGGACAAGTCTGCATACCACCTGAAAATCTCACGCCTGGTCCCTGACAGAATAATTTTGTTATTCGTCATGGAGTTATATTCCAGCTGCTTTACATGATAATAATGCCATTCTATTCAGCAGAAGGCACCCCTATTACAGGTATGTAATAAATGTCACTAACCCTGCCAACCCTTCAGGAAAACTTCCCCTGATAGTGGCATGTGGGTATAGCAGTGATAAGGGCATTGCCATTGTCTAAAGTTGCACAGTCTGATAGTTTTGAGCTTCTGTAATTTTCTGAGATAAATATATTAGGTTGAATATTATAATCTACCTTACTTTAGTTTGAAGTAACTTTTAATTTAAATGATTCAGTATTCCCTTCTATGTGGCAACAAATAATAAGTTCACCTCACCCCTTTAGACATGTAGAATCAAATTTAGATAAATGCTTTGGTTTAGAAAATGTTATGTTTTCATCGGACTATGCATCTTTAAAGACAACAAAGATGTGGTTTCTTTTCACATTCATTTTGTATTTCTTTATGAATTGCATTAACAACTTTGAGTCTCGTCAATTATTTTGGCAATTCATCAAAGTATATTTGATTCAGCATGGAACGACAAATGCCACTCCATGATGTCCACCCCTCCCCATGTTACACACCTCACCTGATGATACATGATTGGCTCAGCCCACCTTCCCCATCATTATGCCGGTCGGAACCCCCCCCCCCCCCCCCCCCCCCCACACACACAACCCCCCGGCTTCCACCCCTGCATCTCCCGTCAGATATTGCCTCATTTCCTGGCTGGTGAGTGGTGTCATAGCTTAGCACCCACAACCTGCCTACTTGTTATGTTGGTGCTACTGACAGCAATAAGTAACATACAAATTTATGAGAGAAGTGTACTGGCCATTGCAGCACACGCCTGGAATAATCAACCCACACAACAATGGGTAATCGAAAGCCTGGACCACTATAAATGATCCTTAAAGAAAACAAGGCAGTACACAACCATCTACTGAAGGAACAATATCTTACCTGACAGTGGGTGCAGTCACTGCTTGTGGTGTTCTGGCACAACAAGCAAAAGACAGGCCACAACAGTTGGTAGATATTACAAATACGGAAACTAGCCCTCCTAAGTACTAAGGAAATCTGAATGACTATCACCATATGGTGCAGTCCTTCTGGGTATGTGTAATGGCACAAACAAAAGCAGAACAGGGCAGGCCATGGTCAAGCATCGGATTCACCCTGAAATACAAAATGGCTAAGCATACAACACAAAACGGGGGTGCATTATGAATGTACAATGTATGCACATGTGGACACTATGATTATTGTTTTGTATGTGTATACATTAAACCAACCCCATTAAACCAACCTCGGTTAAATCAAACGATCGGTTAATCCAAACTTTTTTCGGCGACCTGGCAAAATACTACTATTTATAATATAAAAAAGTCTCAGGTGACCTTAAAACCACATGCAAGTTTGGTTTAACCATACCGGAAGTGGCCTGGGGCCGACAATTTTGGTTGGATTAACCGATACTTTGGATTAACCGACTTTGGTTTAACCAACTTTGTTATATGATAAATGGTAGTATTTTGACGGGCCGCCGAAAAAAGTTTGGATTAACCGATTGTTTGGTTTAACCGAGGTTGGTTTAACGGGGTTGTACTGTAGTGGGAAGGGTTGACCAATAACAGAAAGCGACTAAATATGTAAAGGTCTAACACCTACCAGAGCCCGCTTGTGTAGGGAGGATTACTACGTAACCTCGACCAGGATGTAGAAATCACTGAAACCGGAAAGAAATGGAATTTTGAATTAGGTTGTTAAACTATGAGGTATCGCTTAGAGTTGTCCAAATGAATGTTCCACACATTAAATGCATGCTGCAAGAAAATAGCCTCAGAGCAAGCATAATGTTTGTTGGTTGTTGTTTTATGTCCTAGCAAATCTAAGGTCATATCAGGACGGGTACCAACTTGTGACAGTGTGCACTAATGGCAACTTTATACTGCTGTCCCACTGGGAAACCAGGCCACCCGCACCCATGACCTGGTATCCCACTCAACCACATTATCCTGACACTGAGCACACCAGTCCTTGCCCTGTCCTAATAATGTTGAGAGCCTGGCTAGGAAGCGACAAGTATACATTTTTAAGTCATTGGTTTGACTCGACCAGGGTTCGAACCCACGACCCCACGATCTCCCAGCACGGGAGACGGATGCTCTAACTCATTCGGCCATTCCGTTTGGTCTAGAGCAAGCATAAGGACGGGAGTTCAATTCCCGGTCGACTGAAACTAATGACAAAATTGATGCTTGTCTAGCCTAGCACTTGATATCACTAGGATAGAGAAATGACTGCACAGCTCAGCATCAGGATAATGCGACTGAGTGGGAAATCAGGTCATGGTGCTGGCGGCCGGGTTGGTCTCCCAGTAGTGCAGTATTACAAAGCGGCCATGAGTGCACACAATCGCAAGTCGGTACCCGTTCTGATATGACCTTAGATGTTGCCAGGACATACAACTTCATCCAACGAACAATAACAAAAACTGAACAACTTATATCATTAAAAAGTTCAAGATTGACTTATACTTCAACTCTGATACTTCAACTACAACTAGAAATTCAACGTCATCTTTACTATGTCACTCGATATCACTCCTGAGTGAGGTATATTATATTGAATTGTCTTTCTGGGGTTGATATTGTCACTACTATTGGTAGGGGTCATGCCAACACCGTCTGGCAAAGTCAAAGAGGTAATTTACGACACAAACAAGCAGCTCTTTGAATCGGATTTTATTCAAAACATAGTATTAGGAAGTTGTAGAACAGTCAAGATGTAGATCAATCAATCAATCAATAGTTCCGTCCTCTAGCCGAGGGTTGGATGCAATGGTTCTCCACTTGTCCCGATGGTGTGCTGTTCTGATAGACTGTGAATAATTCAAGCCTGTCCACTGTGAAATATTTGTTAACCATGATGTTCTTGGTCTCTCTCTCCCTCTGCTGCCATTCACCTTCCCTTCAAACAATGTATGGTATATTGAACTCTGGTGAATGATGTGGCCAAAATAAATATGTTTCTTTGTCTGTATAGTGGCAAACAAGCTTTTCTTATTTTTTATTTTTCTGAGAACTTCTTTGTTGGTGATCTTCTTTGTCCATGATATTTTCATCATCCTTCGATAAGTCCACATCTCAAATGCTGCTAAACGTTTGTACATTTTCTTAGAGATTGTCCATGTCTCAGCCCCATACATTAGAGTAGACCACACATAACACTGAAGAATACGCTTCCTTGTTTGTATTAATATCTTACTTGATGTTAACACTCTATACATTTTGGCGAATGTTGGTTGGCTATTGTTATCCTGCTTTTAATTTCTTCCTCACATCTTCTAATAATATCATACCTGTTTGTATGGTCAAAGACCACTGACAATATGCCATTAATAGTGTTACTCTGTAAAGTACATACTTATAATATGTTAATTTGTGACTGTCACTATTGGAAAACACCTTTTCGACTATGACTTAGTGACATTGACATTAGTCAAATGGAATTATTTTGTTGCAGAGTGAGTGCAAATATATATTCATTCACTTAGCCAAATCTGGGTAGACAGCGCCATGTAGCCTGGAAGATAGCAAGCAGTTATAGTGTTATATTCTTATAACCCAGACACAACACGACTTTCTGCAATCAACAGTATACACGTTATTTTCTATCATGAGAGACTGTTATATCAGACTGTCCTAGCGGAGTGTCCTAGCAGAGGTGTAATAGTGTAATATTAGACAGTCATGGGAGACGGTCAGGCCCAGTTGCAATGTTAAAGGGGCTGTCACATTAGGGTTTTTTGCGGGAGCGTATGGCGGCGTAGGCGCGTTACGTCATATACGTCGGCATACGCCGTATACGCTACTCATACGCTACGCATACGCTACTCATACGCTACTCATACGCCGCCAGATGCCGCCAGATGCCGGCGTATGTGAAGCGTAGGAGGCATACGCGGGGCCATACGCTTTCATAAATCCGTCCGTCCAAATTTTTTTGTGCATGCTCAAAAGAACTCGACCTATGAGGGCGTATGGCCCATACTGTCAAAAAATGTCACAGCACGCTCCCATACGCTCCTCATACGCTCCTCGTACGCTCCACATACGCTCAAAACCACCCGAAAGGTCACCAAATGTCATCATAGGCCGGCACGCGCAGGACCTACGTAGGTTTTCAATACGCTCCCGCCATACGCCGTAATGTGACAGGGCCTTAGACAACTGATACCATGTCAGACTGTTATATCTAGCTGCCAAGTAAACTGTCATGAGAGACTGTAAAGCCAGCCTGCCATGTAAGACATACACTGCCACGTGACACTGTAATCAGCTAATATCAGCTTACAATGTCACAAAAGCTGCAGACTGCTATGTAAGCTATAACGTTAAAGCTGCATAGTCCAATGAAAGCATCACATTTTGTTTTTGAAACAAAATCATTTACATAGATTTGATCCACCATGCCCAGATGCGAACTCATTAAAAATGTATTGCTTCCTAGAAGAAACACCAAGTCAATTTAATTTTTAAAAAAGCATGTCACTATTGAAACTTATAATGGCTGACATTTTCACGTCCAGGTCAACATTAATTTTGCTTATTTTCACTTCAAATTTAGTTCTTTAAAATTAAAGTTACTCCAAACTTTCAAACTAAGGTGGATCATAATTATCTACCTAATTTGGGAATCTAAGAAAAATGGCAGAAACTCAAAACCTTAATCAAAGCACGCTACCCGACAATTTACTGTTAACTCTTAAGTTATAATCCATCCCAAAGAAATCCAGTTTCCAAGACGAAACCACAGTATTGCTCTGTGGGGAGTTGTGTGTGGTGTCAGTGAAGTTGTTCTATATTTAACAATAGGGTATGTATGGGGGGCTTGCATCCACGATTGTCACGAACCCTATTGACCTCAATGTTATGGATACCGTATACACAGTCGGGCTTCTACGATTTATACAAGGGCGACACAAAAAACAGTGTATATACTAACAGATTACAGTATCAAATGTGCTTGTATACTCCGACTGATTGCCGACTGGTTTATGATAGTGCCACGTCTACTGGGTGGGAATATTTCGGGTGGGTGCTGCAACTGAGTGATATATCGGGGCATGACCCTGGTGATGAGGTATCCCAGTGGAACAGCACTATAAAGTCACCATGAGTGCGCAGTCTAACAAGTATGGACGCGTCCTGATATCCTCAGATGTTGCTAGGACGCAAAACGCCAACCAATATGTGTCACTGATTGATTATTGCAGTGCATTAAGTCCCACACAAATAGAATGGTGAATATTGTATAAGGCACCGCGTACAGAAATAAAGAATAGATTCATTGTGTTTGATTATACATATGTAAAATTAGATATATACACATACGTGTACATATATATATATGTATATATATATATATATATATATATTATATATATATATATGCATGATATATTAATATAGATATATATATGGCTTATATATATATATATATATATATTTATATTATATATATAATACTAATGATTCAGCGTCACTTCTTACTGCTAGTACTGATAGTACGATTTCTTGTAAGTTAAAAAAAAGACGGGACTGAAGCACTTAAGCTCCTCTAACTTAGAGTCTAAGTGAAAATAAATCCTGCGTAAGGTTCCCTAAGTGAAAATCAATCTTTCCTTTTTGTCAAAAGCATCAGTGACTTCCAACATTGCTGCTCATTGGCTCTTATCCATTGGACTGTCGGTTAATCTAGGTCAACCCACTCTTGCTGGACACAATGTAAGTTATTTCATGCTCGTTGGGGACAATCTAGGTCATCCAGGGCACGTTAAACAAATCTAGGTCACTCCTACTAGTCGACACAATCTAGGCCACCTGGACTCGTTGCCAAAATCTAGGTCACCTGGACTCGTCAAGGAAATCTGTGGCATCACTGAATTGTGGGACACTGGCACCCGGGAGCCGCATTCATCTGCTTGACTGCAGTCGGGGATGGGACCCAGGTGGATCAGGATTAGTTTTTGAAATATCACAATGTGCACAGTGGACTACAGCATACATGGTGGGGGTTGGTAGTAGACATACTTTGGAAACCATATCTATATCTCAATCTATGGCTATTGACTATGCATACCTCCACATGACCATTCCATAGTGTAATCGTCTGAACATGAGCTCTACTATCACGCAGTAGCAGCGGAGACTACGACGCCACCAGCGCAGTACCATTACACTGCGCTAGGTGGCGGCACGGGTAGCCACCGGTCAGACCCCAACTGGGCTGACCTCTACTGCGTGTGGTTGACCCCCCCCCCCCCCCCCCACACCCACACCCACACCTATAGAGTCGATGTGGGATCTGGCGAGTCAGGGGGCGGGTCAAACAACTACTGACGCCGCAGAGAGCAGATGGTTCAATAAACCAAGGGTGAAGCGTACACTGTATTGAATCTTGGTGTTCTTCCGTGTGACTGCGTGTGAGTGAGAGTCGGAGGGCCGTGGGCCATTACAATATTAAACTAATCCACCCTGCTCTGTGGATTCCTTATTGGTTTACAAAGCCTTAATGATCTGGTCACATCATTTAGAAATATATTTTTATCATGTATTTTTTACATGAATATTCTCTATATTTTTTAAAGCCCAGAAATATCAACTGTGGTAATCCACTTAGAACTAACAAGAATAGCTCGAAAACAAAGCTGAGAAGGCCTGAATAACTGATAGTCACAGCTTGACTTCAGTGGACTTCCCTCTAGACTTGGCCCAAATAACTTGCACACACCACACACAATAATACATAGCTTGTTTCAAGATATCCCAAAGAGTCAAGTTGTGTTGGTAATGTTACTCCACCTTTAAGTGATAATGCATAAATTAAATCCCATATTACCAAAATCATTAAAAACAACATTGGGTTTATGCGGTGTTGTCCTTAGTGTATAAAAATGCCTATATAAGAGTGGCACAACTAGCTAAACATCACAGAACCAGGCTAGAATGCAATACACCTCAAAGTGCCCGTCCATCTACCCCAACCCCGAATCACCCACCCGTACTGCTGTGATGAGGTTGGTTCTCCCCACCCGAAGAACTGATGATGGAAAGATACACGAATACCGGAGTATATTAAAGATTAATGATATGTGCGCGCTAGTCGCGAGCATCGGTTGGTGTAGTCCTACCCTTGTTCAGCTTTAAGACTTGCGACATATGTCTTGATTAAAAGCCCAGTATCATACAGACTCGGGCCACCTCATCGCAGCGAGGGGTGGGTAGGACACTACATGGCCAACAGCGTCGTAACAGATTGCGCTATCAAGCTGATACTGTGCAGTGGGCGTTTGTTGTCATCAGCAGATCCAGCTACTTCTAAATATAAGCCGGACCTAATCCAACTCCTCCCGCCGAAATAATAGCCGCAGCGTGACTCGAGTCCCATCTTCAGAATGGTTAAACAATTTAAAAAAAAAAAAATGTTAAACACTCAAAAGAACCATAACAAAATCTTAGTTACCTAATTGGATGGTTTTGAGTTTCTGCCATGAAACAAATAAAATAAATTACGTTGCATGATTGGCGAAATAAGGCCCAGCAACAGAGGATTCGGGGTGACCAGTTTAGGCCTATTTACAGCAACAACAAGACAAAGAGAAACGTCTAGAGGATATCGGGATCGGGTCACAAAGTAAGGAGGACAAGTAGTGCCTCGTGTTGGGAGGTCAGACTTTAGCTGTGTTCACACACGGGCTTTAAGTCGCCTCAACTAGTTTGCCTTGTCTAGTTCGGCTCACATTCGCCGTGTGGACGGGACGCTGAAGCGGATTAGGGCTGATTCGCCTCATCTAGTTCGCTTCCAGTAACCCGTCCTGATATGACCTTAGATGTTGCTAGGACGTAAAACAACAACAAACAAACAACAAACAAACAAACTTCCAGTAAACCACGTCGCGAGGTAGTCCAGATTAACTGAACTAGCTTTGTGGATGGTAGCAGTTTAGATGAGGTGGCTTAATGACGTCACAGTCGAGACCTGAGTTTGTTGACTTTCCGGTCAATTTGTTCTATGAAACTGCTAGCTGTGCATAGATATTTTTTTCATCATTTATTTTTAGGGTTTCACTGCCCAGCAGAAGTTTTGACCGTTCCAAAACAATACGATTCAGTCGAAACAGATCTAGGTCGAACCCACACTCTCTCGTGCCGACATCGACTAACCGAAACTGGTGCTGGTTAGTATGGACTTGCTCATGCGCAGATATCGATTTCCGCCTTAAACTGCCCCATGTGTGGACACGACACTAGTTCGCCTCATCTAGTTTGCCTTATCTAGTTTGGCCTAAAGTTGTGTGTGTGAACACGGCTTTAGACCTGGTTATGTGTTGCACCACCCTCCTAGTTCTACCACACACATCCAGCCATCTCAGGAGTACCGTAGACCTACCTATATGAGTGATCTGGTCATCTCTTTATACGCAACCAACAGGTGCTCAGGCGAGCAGCTCTCCCTGATATGGTAGGGCGTTTTATGGCTCATGCCTCTGGCTCAATCTATGACCAATGCCCAACTTCTTGAGCGAATAGAAGTCCGTATATCTATTATTACTCTAGCGTGCTCTAGCGTACTTGGATGAAGCCCTGATCATAGGGCCGTTAGTGGACGTAGGTGAACGTAGTAGGGGCTAACGTAGTTGAACGTAGTTGAACGTACCATCATCCGTACCGTAACGTATTATTCCGTACCATAACGTATTTATCCGTACCATAACATATTTATCCGTACCATAACATATTTATCCGTACCAAAATCTGTTGTACCATAACTTATTTCAACGTAGTTAACGTAGTACACCACGTTTGACCCACGTTAGCCTCCACTACGTTCACCTACGTTCAGCGTCCACTACCGTGGAATACGGGTGATTCTCCATTATTCAAATCTCTTTCCATCCTCAATTCTTCGAGTAGGGTTGGTTGGTTGTTGGAGTTTTACGTCCTGGGAACAGCTAAGGTCATATCACGATAGGTACCGACTTTTGACAGTGGACACTCATGGCGACTTTATAGTGCTTCCCCACTGGGAAATCAAGCCGCCGGCATCATGACTAGGTTTATGAGAAGTGAAATGAGGAAGACCAATTCTCAAGAGTATAAATTTCCCCCATGCTATGAACGGTGATAAATAAAACGTGTGAAAATATATAGTTCTTTTTGCTTGCATGACGGTGTGGCGGTTTCAGCCTGTTCCCGTGCTCAGACGTGTACCTCGCTTCTGCGCATGCGTCAGAATCTAATAAGCATGGCCGTAATCGATTAACACTACCCGGGCCACTCGGGTCAACCGAGTCGTCAGAATTTCAAATAGAACACGGCGAGTGGAGTCAACAAATACACGTAAACTAGGCCATCATAAAATACTTTAAATCCTATTTTGCTGTAGTTTTATCGGTTATTAAAAAAAAAAGAAAAAATTGTCCACCCAAGCGCGGAGAAGCATATTCGATTATTCGACCCGAGTTTGTAGGATGTGCGCATGCGCCAATAAGTGGCTCGGGTGACCCGAGTTGATGTGAAATCCGCGCATGCGCAGAAGCAACGGCACACGGCTGAGCACGGGAACAAGCTGAAACCGCTACAACGGACCGAATATTTAGGTTCCTTGGGCCGTATGCAGGAGTCAGTGTTAGCGAGCAAAAACGGTGTTTGTCGGGAATTCCGGGTTAGCGGCGAAAAAATGGTATGCACGAGTCAGTGTTAGGCCTAACACCAAAGGCTTAACCGGTGTTACCTTAACCCTAGGTTTAGCGAGTTTATTAGGCCCAAATCTATTCAATGCGATCATATTTAACAGAATTAAATACGTAATAAGTGAAATTTGAGGAAATTAACCCTAAATTCGAAGCATTATTAAGGCTACCGCCGTATTGGCGGCGATATTAATATTTATATGTTCGAATCGACGAACGTAAAGTAAACAAACCGCCGCCGCCGCCAGTATGGAAAGCGACGTCGATGCGGCGGCTGCGGCGATTTGTTTACTTTACGTTCGTCGATTCGAACATATAAATATTAATATCGCCGCTTTTACGGCGGCAGCGTTAATATTGCTTCGAATTTAGGGTTAATTTCCTCAAATTTCACTTATTACGTATTTAATTCTGTTAAATATGATCGCATTTAATATATTTAAGCCTAATATATCGCTAAAGACGCAGAGGGATTTCCCAAATCTATTAATAAATTCACGTTTAGCTATAATGTAAGTGTTACGCGCTCCTGCATACCGCTTGACCGAATTCTCCGGTTCGGAGATAGCTAAACGGTAACAGGCTGTAACACCAAATCGCGCTAACACTGACTCCTGCATACGGCCCCAGATCAGCCAGAAGCGGATTTGTAGTTCCATATCTGGATCTTAGTGCAGGCGGTAGATGCTCTGGCGATTCTTTGTGCACTTGCAGAGGTTCAGTAGCCAGTTGATTTAATAGCAGATCTCTCAGCATTATATGGATAACGACACGTTAAATTAGATTATATTTATACGATTCATAGAGTAGTTCTTTGTGCATGGCTATATTGAGTAATTCAATGTTTGTTTTAATGTCCGCTGTCTTTAAGCACAATATGAATAGTCCATCTCGGAAATTTGATAAATCGATGTCAGCCTTAATAACACTGGAACTAGGACTATAGCAGAGAGCGTAGTTACCTTGGTCCCCCCGCAACGAACAAGCAGTCCTTAGACTTGGCACAAACCATTACCGCATCGAACCATATATGTTGTTTTAGGGAGTTTTCAGTGGCATTGGTGCGCTGAAGGCTGCAAATCTGCAGCACTGAATGGGCACCGCTGAAAGCAGTCCCATGTGGTCGGGAGTTGGGTTCCGGTGTGTAGACCCTGACTGTGGAGGTGCCTGATTGGCTGGCTGTGGAATGCCCAGTCACCTGCATCCCATTGGCCCTCTGACCACACTAGCCTCAAACCAAGATCTTAATTCTAGACTCTGCTTCAGACAGACTGAAGAGAGATCACTCTACTCCTGGCTCTTGAGTGAGACACACCTACTCTTGAGCAGGAACCCCAGACACTCTGTCTGATGCTATCAAAATTCAGCTATTCTAATTGAGTGTGTACACAGCCATAGGACTCCTGTCCCATGGGCTGTAGGCACTGCTTTTTATACAGGCTAAAGTAGTAATGAGATATTGTATGGCTAGAGGGCAAGGGGTGTGGATGATAGGTCACTGGTAGGTGGACAGGAGATGGTGTTAGTAAAGCACAACTTCTCCACTGTTTATCTGTGTCTTGACTTCATTCTTCCTTAGCATTGGTTAATGAGTTGATAGACAAGTGATATGAAGGGGAGAGTTTCTGTGGTATTATCTGGTGTCCCAAACTTAGCCATGGCGGTCAAGTATTTATTATAAGCTGTATCATAGCATCTCTCTCAGCATTATATGGATAACGACACGTTAAATTAGATTATATTTATACGATTCATAGAGTAGTTCTTTGTGCATGGCTATATTGAGTAATTCAATGTTTGTTTTAATGTCCGCTGTCTTTAAGCACCATATGAATAGTCCATCTCGGAAATTTGATAAATCGATGTCAGCCTTAATAACACTGGAACTAGGACTATAGCAGAGAGCGTAGTTACCTTGGTCCCCCCGCAACGAACAAGCAGTCCTTAGACTTGGCACAAACCATTACCGCATCGAACCATATATGGACAGAACTTCAGCGAGGGACCAGTGTAGTTGTTCCTCCGTGTGGCGTGCACTATACTGCGGCGATCATCGTCAAGGCATTAATCCCATATGCCATCAATTTATTAAGCCTATGACATAAACCAATACCGGCATCTATTTTTGGATTGATACTCACATTCCCTAAATATATTTAATTAAAATAAAACTCTCACTGACCGCGGTCCCGATGACGTCATGCTGTGTGCCAATCTTAAAGTTTGTGACTGAGGCAGGGTACCAAGCTAATCCATATTGAGGCTAACCTCGCAGTAAAAATGGGATATTTTAATATTTTTGTTTTGGTACTTTCACTCAATTTAGTGGTTCGATTGCTCGATGTTTTAGACCGCACGTATGCTCACAGAAGCTAAAAACAAATATTGTGCAATACACCTTTGAATATTAAATTTATAGTGTTTCGGTGTACACAGAACTTCAGCGAGGGACCAGTGTAGTTGTTCCTCCGTGTGGCGTGCACTATACTGCGGCGATCATCGTCAAGGCATTAATCCCATATGCCATCAATTTATTAAGCCTATGACATAAACCAATACCGGCATCTATTTTTGGATTGATACTCACATTCCCTAAATATATTTAATTAAAATAAAACTCTCACTGACTGCGGTCCCGATGACGTCATGCTGTGTACCAATCTTAAAGTTTGTGACTGAGGCGGGGTACCAAGCTAATCCATATTGAGGCTAACCTCGCCTTAAAAATGGGATATTTTAATATTTTTGTTTTGGTACTTTCACTCAATTTAGTGGTTCGATTGCTCGATGTTTTAGACCGCACGTATGCTCACAGAAGCTAAAAACAAATATTGTGCAATACACCTTTGAATATTAAATTTATAGTGTTTCGGTGTACCAAGCAAATTGGCTTGAGGTTAGATGACGTGGTAGTCAAGCAGATGCAGACGGAGATTTAGGAAAGGAGGGTGTTGGTTTTGCACTCTCCTTTTTTATTCTCCGTCGATTATATATTACTAAGCATCTTCACTAGCAACTAACCATGGCGAAAATCTGGGTAAGTGATTGCTGACTTCATCTGATTGGTTGAAATTTGCATAGGGTGCGAGTGCAATGTTTAGGCATATGTTGTTACTGGCAGTGTTCAACTTGACAACTAGAAACAGTCGACTACGTAACTTTTAGTTTACTCCCGTATTCAATTTCACTGTCTGAGTTAGTGTATACTTAGTATACACTAATATGATATTAGTATATATATATATGTGACAACTTGCTGCTGGAATGTTGTCAAGTGCCCGGCTGGTTGATTTAGAGGAGTAACTCCCAGAACAATATGTTGTTTCAAGATGTAAAGGCTCATATTCACTATCGAGAAGATTCGCATTCGCTTCTAAAGCTGTATTCACACAGGCAAAATCTAAAGCGATCTAAAGAAGGCGATTTATATGTGCGCGCATTCACACGGGCTGAGTTTCAAAGTGTGTCGCATTCACACGGGCAGTGCTTTGAATCGGTTTAAGGCGGAAATGGATATCTGCGCATGAGCAAGTCCAGACTAACCAGCGCCAGTTTGGGTTCGTCGACGACGGCCGAGAGAGTATGGGTTCGACCTAGATATGTATGGACTGAATCGTATTGGTTTGGAACAGTCAAAACTTCTGCTGGGCAGTGAAACCCTAAAAATAAATGATGAAAACAATATATGTGCACCTCTAGCAGGTTCATAAAGCAAATTTACCGGAAAGTCAACACACTCAGGTCTCGACTGTCACGTTTCCCTCGACTGCGCATGCGTGTGATGTCATCAATAAAACGTTTCAGCATAGATCGGTTCCTGTAGACCACCTTGGTAAGCGTTTTACATTAAACGATTCATATGAATCGATTCAGCCCTAAAATGCCTCAGCCGTGCATTCACACGGCAAATCTGAGTCGAACTACGCAAGTAGTTTTGCGTGAGGCGTTTTAACTCGCCCGTGTGAATACAGCTTAAATGACAAAAAAAGAAAGAAAAACAAACATCCACCCTACTGCCAAGTACTGGCCTACACAAATCACAATGGATATGAATATAGAATTAGAAGTATATACCTTTTTTTCTGTCGACATGGCGTTAAACCATCAATCACACACTGATTGAACCATTGAATCAATCTAGGAATACTGTGTTATAATAAGTAGTCGATCTTCAAGGGCGTAGCTAGACCCTTTAACGATGTGTACTCCTAATTTCGGCAGGTGGTTTAGGGGGCTGCTTACGGCGTCACACCCTTCCAAATATGAAATCATATCTAAGTAACCCCCCCCCTCTCTCTCTCTCTCTCTCTCTCTCTCTTTATTATTTTTTTTGCTGTTGACAAAACGATGTGCACGTTTTGGCGTACGCGCGTACCCCTAGCTAAGCCCCTGATTATGCCAATGGCAATGTCACTAATTCTGGATTCCATATCAGAATTAAAGATCTAGCCTCCTGATTTTTGTAAGAATATTTGGCTAGAATGTACACACAGTTAGGTCATACTCATGTCCGGATCTATTTACATGTAAACTCACATTCTTATATAAGTAACAAACACATGTAAATTTGGTGGTAATCTGTGACATCATTCTTAAATAGGTCCCATCCGGGTCCCATCTTAATCTCTCTAATGTGAGCAGTGTTGACCTCTAACTCAACGTTACCCACCAACTGGTCAATACTTCTCACTGTGATAAGTAATGCATGACACCAACCAAAGAGACAACTGCCAACATATGCCAACTGAGGCTTTCTGAACAGACTTCATTTATCCAATTCTGTTAATTTCTTACCTCAAAATAGTTTCTTTTGCTTTATTCAATTTGCTAGATTCATATTCCATGCTAGATTCATATTCCCTGGGTTATGCCTCAGTCAAAATATATGTTACTGCATGCTTACAGCGTGCTTGCGGCGACCGTAAATCGCCACATAGGCCAGACCGTACGGTGGGTTACGGTCACCGTGCAGTTTTTTTGCTCGCAGCAAGGGTTGTTTGTTTTTTTAGTTGGAGGTATCTTAACTTCGAAAAATCGCAACGCCCCAGGCCGCAATCCTGGTAATCCAGACTCCACAACACTGTACGATCACCTTTGTTGACATGAATAAAAAGGGTGTAAAATGAATATCAATTCACTTAACGAGACACCAAGTTCGACACGATAATATGAGTTTGAGAATAACCAGACGTTTATTTCTGATAACAAAAAAAGTCTGTACTTCAAGGAAGTGAGCAACTCGGATAAGTATAGAGTAAGTCGGCGACAGGGCCTTCCTTAACTAGCGCAGTAGCTTGAATGTCTTTGAGACTGAAATGGTGTACAATCGGAGTAATAATATATTAAGTGATAGGGCAAGTCAGCGACAGGGCCTTCCTTAAAGTAGCGGAGTAATGCAGTACCATGAATGTCTGAGAGACCGAAATGGTCTAACATAAGTGGAGAAATAACATATAAAGTGATCTGAAAGGAAACAAAAGGACAACAATACAATGATATACAAGTCGATAATCAAGGCGAAACAAGTTATGTATAAGAACATGGCTCAACCCAAAATATGCCCGAGCGCTGCAGGTGCCGCACTAATGTGAATAGCCCGAAGGTACAAGTTTACCGCTGAGCTGCACCATGTCCCGGCTGACATGATGTTAATCAAGCATCAGGCCTGTGCCTTGGCATGCTTGGGCACCCCGCTAGTCAGCGGGAGACCAGAAGGCAGCAGGAACGCGGGAGAGTCATCATGAGGGCTTAAGCACCAAGCATAGTTGGACCAGGCTCTAACCGGGCAACATAGGCACCTGGAAGGGCAGGGAGCCTGAAGATCACTGGTGAAGATGAAGCAGGCCTGGTTTTTGTTGGCCGGAGGGTTACCGTAAGGGAGGCTGACTCTACCTTGACGTCTTTGAACTTGATGACATGCAGATTGACACGAGAACCTATAGAGATAGGCGCAAGATTACTCTTCCTTACCAGGGTAAAGTAACCAATCAGCAAAGCAGCTATGATGACGGTGGGAACAGGTGTGAGCATAGCCAGATACGTGATTATGCACTTAAGGTCGTCTGGGGTAATGGGCACGGCTCTTTGTGTCACATGAGTCGATGTTTTGAAGACACCTCTTTTAAAGGTCTTAACCTCTTACGCGTCAAACGCGGCAGCATCACCTGGTCCACCCGCTACCCAGAGGTTAACTGAGCTAAAGTAGTTCATCACAGCTCAAGCCGACTTCAAGCGATAGGTGAGAAGAAGCAGGAAGGAAAGCAGGTCATATACTGTAGGAATAACAGCATTAGCCTTATGCTGGTGGCAACACTCTAAATAGAGTTTAACATGCGAGACCTTGTTTTTCCAGGTTCGAAGTGCTAATGCACCGCTAATGCATGATTCCTATTAGTTGGAACTGGTATTGCAGATGACATATAATCCAGGGGCCAGTCAAACTCCAGATGATCAACCAATAAAATATCAGGATAATCTAGCAAGAGGGCATGCCATCTTGGAATATTAAGCCCAGAAAGAATTGCTATCGAGCTTCAAGAAAATTAGGCAGACCAGTAACTCTTACTTTGTCATAGATATATCTGTAAATACCTGAATCGATCCATGCTGTTTCAGAAGATATAGGCCAAAATGACAGAAGTGAATATTTAAAACTAAAGCGGTGTGGCAGGAGGAACAAAAGTTCCTGACAAGCACTAGGGAGGTGAAGAGAGTGACACCTCTATCGGTGCATCAAACCAGTCGAAGGAAAGCATTGGAACACAATCCTCGAGTGCTAAAGCCTCATTTGCCAACACGCTAGAACGGGTAGTTACATCTTCAAGGGAATCAAGACAATGGATTAACACATGTAGCACGTAGGAGGAGGTAATTATACTATCATCAGAACTAACTTGTTCAGAAGCAGCAGGTGCCACAATAGCATGTAACGAGCTACTATCAGGTAATTAAGCTAGGTCATGATTACGGGGGCGGGTTGCTTAGTTATCGATAAGGAAAGTGGCCAGTGGCCTGATCACTTGAGCCAGACTTGACATGACCTAGATTTTCACATACACGAATACAGCTAAAGACATCCACGAAACAGTATTATTACTAGTATAACTTACAGTATTATTAGCAGAAGTGGCATCTGAGGAGGCTTTCTTATCTAGAAATTTCCTCTTTTTGAGACAGTCTTGTTCTCTATGTGAGAGCACCCGTTTGAATTTATACGTGCACCAGGCACATATATGTGGAGACTGATCCGGGAGAGAGCCATGTGAAGAGGCATTTCTGCAGTCCTTTCCCCAGTTCCAAAGATAACAAGGGTTCCCTTGAGTCTCTCGGCTATACTCATCTCTTTGGTTGATAGGAGCTGAGCCCACGGCGGCAGAGGCAGCTGCCGGCGGGGCCTCAGCTGACAACCTGGGTTACTCATAGGACTGACGCGAAAGATCAGATGTATGATGCAGATCCCGAGACTGTAACACACCCACAGCTTCCGTACAAACGTCCCGCTGAATGTCTTTAATAGCTGCTATATTGCTCCAACCCTCCATCAGCCTGCCATCCGCAATCATTTGGAATACCTTCTACAACCACCTTCTTCTACACGTGGGCCAGTCCCATGAAATAGCCATAAGTGCTACTAGATCTTGCTCATGCTGCAGGAGAGCCGGAAACCAAGCCTGAGGGAAAGAAGGCTGAACAGCTAAGAGTCTGAGCGCAAAGAAATACTCTGCTTCTCCCAGAGTGATTTTCTTACACCCGTCTCCCCGAGTGACAAAGTTATGAGGGAAAGGGCCGCCATACCTGTTGGCCTCTGTAGAGCCTGTGTAGAGTCAAGAAGAAAGTCCACTGAAGTAGGCGGCTGTGGTTGAAGGAGCTGGTACCGCGGTGTTGAAGGAGCTGGTACCGCAGGCACTGGAGGAGCAGAATGCACCGGCACTGCAGTGGTAGGAACTTGCCGGCTGGGGAGGGGCGACTGCGAGGCCATATCAGGTACTGGTGGGGGAGGGTAGGGGCAGGCACCGGTTGCATGAATGCGCGACACAGACGGCGGGATCCGCTGCGGCAGGGGAGAAAGGTGGCGCGGAGGGTACGGGAACCCTTGCCTAGGAGTGAGGGACGCCGAGGACCAGGACTAGCAGGGGGAGCAGGGGAAGACTGGCTGGCAAATGGAACCAACACACCCGGGACGGCCGCTAACCTCTCTAGAGCATTGAGTCTGGCGAGCACTGAGTGGATCCCATTGTTGTCACCCGCAGGAGACACCGGAAGGCCCGCCGACACAGGTGCAGAGGGAACCATGCTTTGATCATCGTCAATTGAATCAACCAAAGCCTGGATATGACACCATGAACCAGCCCTCCTTCTCGGACCTATCAGGTGGAGACGAAAGGGGAGGACGTCCCCATCGTTTCTTGGTAGGTGGCATTGGGGTTGGAAGGAACCAACTGAAAAGTGAACTGGATGGCTTGGCTTGAGCTCCGGCCTGCATGTGAGCATGAGGCGACTACATCTATCACCACCTTCAGCACACCCGCTGTCTGGTTAGCAAATTAATCATGTTAGCTGGCCAACATAACCAATGTGGTACAAAATTCATGTTTGTGTGATCAATATTAAGAAAGTTATGACTTTATTTGTATATTAAATACGTGTACGATTTGTGAAGAGATAAACCGCAGACCGTAACAACATAACATTTGCATAAACAGCAAGACACACTGCATACCGCAACACCTTATGGCACGCGCAGCATTTGTGACCTAAGCATTAATGGTCCTAAAAGCCACTAGCAGCTAGATTGGAACTAAAATGGTCCATTCTGTTAAGTGAGTTAGGGAAGGACAGTAATATGCATAATCAAAGGGATTCCCTTAGTTATGTTTTGTAATGCTTCTATTAGATACATCTGTGGTATACAGGTATTGCAATACCTCAGGGAGTTTGACGCCCCTGCCCTGCAGAGTTGTAAACCACTGCCTTGTGGTACAGGTTTTTGACAGAACCGAAGGCTAAGGGGCAAACCCTGAACAGAAAACCATGTCACTGTGGCAGCATCAAGGGCGGTTGATGTATGGAACTCCCAACATCTCCCGACCAGCCACTGCAGGGACAAATAGTTTTGCGCCTGTCTGGACATGTTCTTGCCGGTGTGAAACCTCTATTTGCTCCCTGAGAGAGTGCCGCTGGTAACTGGCAAAAGCCAGCAGCACTTCAACAACTTTTGCAGGCAGCTTTCATGAAATGTAAGCACCAATGCCTGGGAGGAGGGTTCTGTACCCCAAGCATGGAAGGATGCCAGCATTGAAACCATCTACAAGAAAGGTGATCGAACAGACTGTGGGAACTATAGAGGAATCTCTCTTCTTTCCATAGCATGCAAGATCTTCGCCAGGATCCTCCCGAACAGACTATCTATTCAAATAACACCTGATGTAGTTCTGGAGTCACAGTGTGGTTTCAGAGGTAACCGGAGCACCATGGATATGATATTTTGTCTCCGACAGCTACAAGAAAAGTGCATTGAGCAGGACCGACCACTGTATATGGTATTTGTCGATTTCACTAAGGCATTTGATACAGTCGGGAGGACCGGGCTATGGCAGCTAAGGAGGAAGTATGGATGCCCAGAGAAGTTCACAACTATGATTGAGGCTCTAGATACAGGAATGATGGCGAATGTTAGTGTTGGAGGGGAAGTCTCGGAATCGTTTGGGGTTACCAATGGGGTCAAGCAAGGTTGTGTACTGGCCCCCACATTCTTCTCCATCTTCCTATCAGCAACGCTCGACGAGGCTTTCCGAGGCATGGGGGATGGCATCTATATATACAGTCCAGACAGAGCGCTGACCTATTCAATGTCGCACACTTCAGAGTGAAGACCAAGACTGCTCAGATACTGGTGAGAGAGCTGCTATTCGCAGATGACAGTGCACTGGTTGCCCACTCTGCTGAAGAGATCCAGAAAATAGTGGACGCTTTCTCCAATGCATCAAAGAAGTTTGGCCTGAAGATTAACATCAAGAAGACGGAGGTGCTGTACCAACCCAACTCTACAAGAACCCGAGAGGAGGAGATCATGGTTGACGGAAACAAGCTGAACTCTGTTCCAGAATTCACCTACCTCGGAAGCACTATATCAAGTGATGGACGCATTGATGCTGAAATACAGAGGAGGATGGCCAAGGCTAGTGCATCTTTCGGCCGACTACGCCAGAGACTCTGGAACAACCACCATGTGTCCATGCGGGTCAAAGGCAAGATGTACCGTGCAATCGTGCTATCCACCCTACTATACGGAGCTGAGGCCTGGACAGTGTACAGATGACAGGTGAAAAAGCTGCATGCCTTCATGATGCGACATCTGCGTTCAATCATGAGGCTAACCTGGAAGGACAAAGTGACAAATAAGGAAATACTTGAAAGGACGGGGCTGCCCTGTATGGAAGATCTTCTGATCAAAGAGAATCTCCGGTGGAGTTGACACCTCATGAGTATGTCATCAGACACGCTACAAAGCAGATCCTCTACTCTCAACTGACTTCTGGTTACAGAAAGAGAGGGCCCTCGTCGCCGGTTCAAGGATACCATCAAGTGAAACCTGAAGCTGAGAGATATAAAGACCGACTCATGGACATCACTCTCACAGCAGAGAGCTAAATGGAGAGCGGCAGTCAAGTAATGAAAGCAGTCTTTGTCACATCGCGACCGACAGCATGATAATGATGATGATGATGATGATTAGATACATCTATTATACTTCATAGTGAAGTGTTTCTTTATAGCATGTCTACAATTAGTGGGACGCTTGTATAATTAACTAAGTGTCAGTCCTATTTCATGAACATGCTTATCCTCTAGTCAATGCCGGTCCAACAGATGAGGCAAGTCATTAAACCTTAATAATCACAATCGGAGAGACCCTCAATCATGATTAGAACTTAAATAGCTCCCAGAGAATCGGTTGTTTCAAGATGCACAGATAAAGCTTAGCTATATTTCATCATGGGAATTGTGAATAGGTAAAATTGTGTTGGTTTTGTTACGTTCTCTTCAGCCAGGATTCTGATAGGTTGTATACATTAATACATGATCACATATCAGTTCTATATTTTATATTTATGTTGGTTTCTTACCTTATGTTTAACTTGAAATCATGTTGGACTGTTAATGATGCTTAGTGGAAGGATTTGGATGCTGGTCCCTGTCTAGAAACTCCTAAAATCCTCAGCCACCCCTAGAGCCTCGCTGTAATTTCGTGCTATTTACTGCTCACATAAAGTGCTTATTGATTTCTATAGTCATAATAGTAGAGGTAATTTAGACCTTAATGGGAATATTAATTATTATGTCGGTGGACTACTGCATTATTCTGGGTAGAAATATGTACAGACAAAGGGAAGATTATAGCGCTAGGGAAGTCAAATTAAAAATAGCTGGGTGCAATATCTTCCAGAAATTAAAATAATCGAAAATAACTTATTGTTTGTATTATTTCCAGTGCCAGTGGAGACAAGTTAATACCAGAGCATTATGCTCAACTCGGGTCAGCCCCGCAAATGAAGACATATGTGGTAGGTTTTTCACCTGGCTTTTTAACTTTCATTTATTTTAAAATAACAGATTTCAATCTGATTAAATTATTTCCTCCTTATGTTGTTTCCATATGTTGCTTCACATATAACTTATAAGAAAGTTTCATTTTCCATTTAGTCATCAAGGTGCAAGATGTCGATATCCTATAGCCACATACCATTATTATATCCATGCTTTCATTCTTTCTGTATGTTCATATCAAATATCGAGATGTAATAACTTAATTCACACTTGTGTTTCTATTTCAAGTTAATTTCACTCCTTTTCTTCTATTTATATATATCGTAATTAAGCATTTGCCAACACTGACTTGATTTATTCAACTTTTAAAGTTGAACAAAGAACTTTGCTCTGAGGTCTCAATCTTCTCTACCTGTAGAAGTCTCGTCAGTCAGTAATGTCTCATACTTATAGCTGTACTCACTGACATCTGATTCCTGTTGGCATAGTCAATGTTGCACCCTACTTGTCCCCATTGTCAGTAATCTGTGTTTCCTTTTAGTATACTCCAAAGACCCTACAACACTAAGACGGCTCACTCAGCCTGTACTGTGTAATCAAAATGATCAAACCCACCACCTGGTGCACTGGCTGTTCTCTTGATTACACAGTTGCTATATTATATGTATAAATGTATATATGAATGTGAAAGATGTGTGATGATGGCGATGCTGATGATGATGCTGATGATGATGTGTATTTGTTCATAGCAATTTCATATTGATGTGTATTCATACTTACAATTATCATGTATAATATAATTGTATGTGTTTACATGTGAAACACCAACCAGCAGCCGGGCTGATCAAACCCACCACAAGGTGGCACTGCGAAATTTACATTACCATGGGAGAGATAGGGAGTGGGCTGTCTTAGTGTTATAGGGTGTTTGTATAGTCACGGGGCATCCTTGCTTGTACCCATAGATAGTCAGTGACTTGTGCTTCTTGTTGGCATATTCAGTGTCACCTCACACTTGTAGCTACAGTTAGTGGGGTCTGTATGGCAGAGTGAGTGCCGACCCCTACTTGTAGCCATAGGTAGATAGTTAGTAATGTACAATGCCTGTTCATATTGTGAGTTTTTCCTCTCACCTATTTGTCATTACTGTCTCACCACCCTGTGGGTGGTGTCAAAGGGACCTTCTATCTGAAGGCATATTAAGTGTTACTTTATATACCTCTTCATATTGTCAGTGGAGCCCGCCCCCCCCCCCCTTTCATACACCCATAGACATATTGACTTCCACTATACCTGTACCTATTGCAGTAGTCAGCAGCATATTCTACCTGGAACCATTGTACTGGCATATTAATTGAGCAGCATTCCTTATCTGAAGGAATTTGTAATGGAAATGACTCTTTTAAATTTTAAAATCTTAGTTTTTTAAATTTCATTTAGCTTTTTCTTCTTTTGTTTTTGTTTAGCTTTTTTCCTGTCTTTGTTTTCTTTTAAATATGCAGGCAGCATGCCTGAATGAAATACACATTATATTAAATAGTAATTGACAATATTTTCACAGCTTCAGCACTCCCGGACTGGTCTAAGAAAGCCGTCGACTTGGGGTTGCGACCGATTGAAGGTTTCAGAGGAAAATGGATTCCCCCAAACCAAATAAGTAATTCTCAAATTCTCGCGTGCGGAGTATATGGCAAAGTGCATCTGAGCACTTACCATAATAATGCTGTGGTAGTCAAATCTGCCAATGTAAGTACTACTTGCAGAGAGTTCCTCTCATGCACTATCTTATTTTGGGGAGTAAATACATTGAACTTTTAAGCCATTCATGTATGGCCAAATAAGGTAATGGCCAATGAAATAGAATTGATTGAATATCCATTTCATTAAATAAGTCTTTCAAACGTTAGTCAGTTATTAGTTAGGATATTACTGACTCATCTATAACACTTTTATTTGGAAGTACCGCTCTAGACCGGTCTGCAATTGGTATCAATTTGCATATATCTATCGTCTTGCATTATGAGCTTATTTATTGATATGATTATAAATAATATTGTGTATATTTGCCCTCGCCTCTCCCCTGATAATACCATGAAAATATAAAACTGCTGAGATGATCAATCAATCAATAGTTCCGTCCTCTAGTCGAGGGTTGGATGCAATGGTTCTCCACTTGTCCCGATGTTGTGCTGTTCTGATAGACTGTGAATAATTCAAGCCTGTCCACTGTGAAATATTTGTAAACCATGATGTTCTTGGTCTCCCTCTCCCTCTGCTGCCATTCACCTTCCCTTCCAACAATGTACGGTATATTGAACTCTGACGAATGATGTGGCCAAAATAAATAAGTTTCTTTGTCTGTATAGTGGCAAACAAGCTTTTCTTATTTTTAATTTTTCTGAGAACTTCTTTGTTGGTGATCTTCTTTGTCCATGATATTTTCATCATCCTTCGATAAGTCCACATCTCAAATGCTGCTAAACGTTTGTACATTTTCTTAGAGATTGTCCATGTCTCTGCCCCATACATTAGAGTAGACCACACATAACACTGAAGAATACGCTTCCTTGTTTGTATTAATATCTTACTTGATGTTAACACTCTATACATTTTGGAGAATGTTGTTCGGGCTATTGTTATCCTTCTTTTAATTTCTTCCTCACATCTCCCATCATTTGTAATCTTTTGTCCGAGATATATGAATTCGGATACTTGTTCTATGTTTGTGCCATCTATGGTTATATTGACATTTGGTTTATCTGTCTTTTTACTTATAACCATTGTTTTGGTCTTCCTGGCATTCATCTTCATGTTGAATAGTATTCCAGCTTTATTGATTCTATTCACTATATCTTGTAGGTTTTTCTCACTGTCTGCTAGTATTACACTGTCATCGGCATATCTAAGATTGTTGACGTTCATGCCACCTATTGTCACTCCCTTGCAATCTTCAATGTGTCTGAAAATCATCTCTGTGTACAGGTTAAATAGACATGGTGACAATACACACCCCTGTCGAACTCCTCGTTTAATCATAACTTCATCCGATAGGCCCTGCTCCATTTTTATAAATGCACGTTGTGTCCAGTATAAGTTCACAATTAGTTTAATGTCTTTGCCATTGACACCAATATCTTGTAAACATTTGATTAACAGTTCATGATTGACTCGGTCGAAGGCCTTCTCATAGTCAATAAAGCAGGCATAAACATCCTGGTTCACTTCACAATAACGTTCACAAATCATTCTCATATTGAAAATCCCTTCACGTGTACCTCTTCCAGATATAAACCCACTTTGTACGTTACTGATTTGTTCTTCAATTTTCTGTCTGTTTCTCAGTAAAATTATTTTCAGGATCATCTTCAACATATGACTCATCAGGCTTAGTGTTCTGTACTCAGTACACAATGTTGGTTTTAGCTTCTTTGGGAGTCGTACAAATATGGATTCATTCATATTCAATGGTATAAATCCAGTCTCATAGATGTCATTTACTAGCTTATGAATGATTTGAATCCCCACTTCATCTAGTCCTTTTATCATTTCTGATGTTATCTGGTCACTTCCAGGAGCCTTACCTGACTTTAGATCATTGATAGCCTTCTCAACCTCTGATACTAATATAATATTCCCATCTTCTTTCTCAATTGTGGGTGGGTTCCCTCTGTCATCATTGTATAGTTCGTTTACATATTCTTCCCATCTGGACTTTATTTCATCTTCTTCAAAGAGCATTTTGCCATCTTTGTTCTTGATACATTTACTGCTTCTCTGTCTGTATCCTTGACCTGTTATCTCTTTCACTTTCTTGTGCATCTCTCTTGAACGATGTTGAGACTCAAGTTGTTCCACTACTTCACACTTCTTATTCCACCATTCATCTTTAGCTTTTTTGCATTCATCTTCTATTTCATTCTTCAGGTGTTTGTATTTAGGTGGATCAGTGGTTTTCACTTTCTTCCTTTCTGCCATCTTTTCTAGTATGGTTTGCGTCATCCATGATTGCTTTGTCTCTCGTTTTTTATTTGGTAACACCTCCTCTGCTGACTTGACCATGCTTTCTCTGAGAGCTTCCCATTCCATTTCAATGTTGTTATACTCTCTCTGAGGAGTTTCTTCATTCATCAGTACACTGAATTTGTTATGAACAGAGACATTATACTTAGTTCTGTATTTTGCATCTTTTAACATGTTCATATCCATTTGAATGTTGTTTTTAATTTTGTTCTGCTGTTTCAATTTCACTACCATACTGATTACTACTGGATTATGATCCGAACATATGTCAGCACCTGGATATGTCCTTGCCTGTTTGATACAATTTCGATATCGTTGGTTGACAAGAATGTAATCGATCTGGTTCCGACATACATCACCAGGGCTCTTCCATGTATATAGTCTTCTCTTTGGATGTTCAAATAAGGTGTTAGCAATTACTAGTTTTGATGTCAAACAGAAATTTATCAAGTATTCACCACGATCATTTCTCTCACCTAAGCCAAATCTTCCTGTTACTGGATATTCATGTTGTTCTCCAACTTTCGCATTCCAATCGCCCATAACAATTGTTATTTCTCCAGACTTGGTGTATTCCATTACCTTTTTGATGCTGTCATAGAACTCGTTGACTTCTTCATCATCGTGATCTGAGGTTGGTGCATAGACTTGCAGAATGTTTATATTGAACGGTTTTCCCCTCAGCTTCATCATAATAATTCTGTCAGATACTGGCCAGAATCCAATCATTGTGGCGGCAATGGACTTCTTCATCATAATTCCAATGCCATACTGATGTTTTTCATCTCCAGAATATATCATATCTACCTCACTATCACCTATCCTCCCGATACCCGTCCATCTCGTCTCAGCTATACCTAGGATTTCAAGGTTTAGCGCTGTCATTTCCATTTTAAGGTTGTCATATCGGCCTGGTTTGTACAATGTTTGTACATTCCATGTACCAATCTTTAGCACCTTTCCTCCAGTTTTCAGTTGCCTGACATCAGCTGCATACCTTCCTATTTTAGGCTTTGGGTTTACATTGTCATTACTAGGTTTCTTAATAGTTGAAGGAAAGGTGCCTCCACTGTAGCTATTAGAAGGCTTCCCCACAGAGGGACCAGAGTTGTCTCCATCTCTAAATTTGCTTCCATTAATTACCATTGCTTACTATGGGTAAATACTTGGTAGGTTCCCCTTCCTTTCCAAGGTGACTGGCCACTTACTCATCTTTGTCAGAGTGTGCCCTGATGAGCCACATCATCTTGCTGTTACACCTTCAAAGCTATTGATCTTCTAACTCATCTGCTGCTCCAGTCTTCATGCACTTGAAGGGGTGACATCCCCTGACCACACCAACAAAGTTGATGTGCACCGCACTTAGTTTAGGCCGACAATTGAGTCGGTATGGCCGCTGGTGTGCACTACCAACTTCTGATCTTCTCATAAATGGGACTAGCCGCACGGCAGCGGGGGTTTTAAATCAGAGTTTACCTTCTCCTAGATGAGCAGTCAGCCAAGATTGATGAGCCCCACCTGCCCGAAGCATCTGGTTTTGAGGCGCCAGAGATCCGCCTTTGCCCCTTCTCCCCGGCCTAGAAACAGTTTCGCCTCGTGAAGGCCGGGAGTTGGACTTGGTTATCAGAGGCTATTTGATACGCATGCCATGAGAAAGTACTTTATAGGTAGTGAGAGCTTATCCTCACTATCACTTCCGGCAATAATAACCTTGAAGCCTGAGATGATGGGTGTTGCTTATTTACTTGCACTCAAGCAAAAATGAGAGACAAATAAGTGTTCACACTTCCTGTCTACCATTCGCTATTTCGATGGAAGGGCAATGCTATATAGCGCTATTATGCTTCCCCCTGATAATAACATTTCCCCATGTCACTTATCCAATATAGTTGTGCGCCTAGTGTTAATCACTAGTTCTAGCACTAACCTAGTTCAGTGTCCATCCTATAGAGCACAGTGCAGGATGTGACTGCGCATTAACCAAACTTACATTGCACGCCTCACACACTCAGACTTCCCACCTCATACCTCACACATCACATCATAATTTATTATCGATCATTCCTTATTGTTAAGCATAGTGTCTGGAGGAATTGTTTTATTGTAATAATGCAGAATTAACCATACTACCACACAGTGGCAGTCTTGACTGCGTTAACCCTTACTGATTGATTGATTGATCAATTGGCAGGTGACAATAATAACAGGGGTGGTCCTTATGGTGGACTATTCCGCCTGTGGCTAATGGCCAGCCCCGACAGAAGGTCATACACAGCCTAGCTGGGCAGGAGAAGGTCTCTATTGTTCTGACCTTGGTGGAATAAACTACGGGATCACCCTGAGGTTTGAAGCAACTGCGCACAGGTCTGCAGTATGTTATTACCCTCCAGCAGGTTCATTCTGATATATATCATTGCCAGGGGGCAGGAGGAGTCAAAACGAGGCCATTTTATTCCACTAAACCAAGGCTTGTGAAACTCACAACTATGTCACACATTGTGCCAAGTGCAAATACTGCACTTAAATCAGGGATGAAAGATTTCCATGACTTTGCGGATTTCCACGATTGTTGACATTCACCAATTAACATTCATAAAATGCTGATGCGCGGCAAGGAAGGATGAGGAGGCGTGGGTGGATAAAAGGCATTTTATTGAGAAATGCCGGCGATAAACATGAGTATCAATAAACAGTAATCAAACATGAGTATCAATAAACAATAATGCAGTGATTAGAATGTGTATCAATGATTGTGATCATGATGGATCAGGTATCCGTAATGGATCAATTTAAGTCAATAGAAGAATAGGTAAATAGGTAAATGTCAATGGTGAGTCAGAGTCAATAATGTCTAAGAGTTCGAGGGTCCGGGAGGTGGATCCGAAGAGCCCTCCACCCTATGAAGGGAGAGTTGGTGTATAGGGATGGTGGGTGGGGAAAAAAGGTGTGGAGGAGTAGAGTGGCTGGAGGCGGGAGGGGGAGTGGCCTGAGGCGGCCTCGGGGCTGGCTTTAAGGGAGGGAAGCGCGGGAGATTACGCAAGGGCCCAACGGCTGGAGGAAAGGATGGGGGGGGCGGTCCTCCGTCGCCTTGCATCAACCGCAATGCGAGCATTACAACCGATGCGCGGCAAGGAAGGACGAGGAGGCGTGTGTGGATAAAAGGCATTTTATTGAGAAATGCCGGCGATAAACATGAGTATCAATAAACAGTAATCAAACATGAGTATCAATAAACAATAATGCAGTGATTAGAATGTGTATCAATGATAGTGATCATGACAGATCAGGCATCAGTAATGGACATTTTAAGTCAATAGAAGAATTGGTAAATAGGTAAATGTCAATGGTGAGTCAGAGTCAATAATGTCTAAGAGTTAGAGGGTCCGGGAGGTGGATCCGAAGAGCCCTCCACCAAGACGGAGGAGAGCGCTCGAGGGGCCGCCGAGGGGGCAAGGCGGGGCACGTATGCATGCACTGCCTCAGAAGTCCATGTCCCCTGGGCCATGATGTCGGATATGTCAACGCCGGCGGCATGGCAGGCCTGGGCGGCCCCCCGGCGGAGGCTGTGGAGGGTGAAGGCCTCGGACCCCGGGACGCCTCGGGCGTGGAGGGCGCCTCGAAGGAGGGTGGTGAGGGACCGCGGTCGAGGGGGCGGCCCGAGGGCATAATGAAGGCCGGGGCATCGAGGGGCGCTGGACACTGAAGTACGGCAGCATTCCAGGCGGCGAGGGGGCAGAGCCCGGGCCTCGGGCAGGCGGGGACGAAGACGGGGACGGCCCCCACGGGCCCGGATATCGTCTTGGAGGTCCCGACGGTGACCTGGAGACCCCCGGGGGCCCGGAGCACGTCGCCGCGGGTGATGGTGTGGGGGCCGCCCCAGCCCTCGGGACTCGGCGACAGCAGGTTCGACTGTTGCAGCATGCCGAAGTACCCGAGGAGGAGGGCGGCCCGAGGAACGACCGAGGCCGGGGCCGCCTGGGCGAGGTGGGAGATGACGAGGGCGAGGTGATGCGGCGTCAGAGGAGGGGCCTGGCGTGGAACGTGGCTAGAGGCGCGCTCGCCCCCGTGGCAGACGTCCTTGGCGAGGGTAGAGTGGAAGGCGGAGGGGGTGCCCCTGGTGGCCTCGACCCTGGAGTGCGCTCCAGAGAGGGCGTTCTTGATGGAGGCGGGGGAAAGGCCGCGGGCGTAGAGGGAGGCCGCATAGGCGGCGACCTCAAAGTTGGAAGGCGCGAGGGGGGTGAGCCCTCGGGCGACGAAGTAGGTGACGTAGTCCTGAGCCTGGCGTCGACGGTTCCTCCAAGTCGCGGGGGCGAGGGAGGCGAGGCGGAGGCGAGTGACGCCGTCGACCTCGGCCGGGGAGAAACCTGGATCAGAGCCCAGGGTTAAATGGGAAGGCATCGTGGGACGGGTAGACTTGTTGAAGCCCGAGGCGGGCCGCCCCGGCGCGGGCCACCTCGGCCCAGGGTCCGTCGAGGTGGGCGCGGCTGAGGGCATCGGCGAAGACGAGGTCCGCCCCGGGCTTGTGTACGATGCTGAGGGTGAAGCAGCCTGTCGCAGCGAGGAGCCAGAGCTCCCGGGCGCAGGTCCCGAGGGTGGGGTCCCGGGCGCGGCCCGAGGTGAGGGAGGCGGCGGAAGCCATGTTGTCGGTGTTGACAATGACGGTCGCCCCCGCGTCGTCGTCCGGTAGGAGGGCGCGGAGGGCGATGACGAGGTTCACCGCCTCCAGCTCGTGTATATCGGGGAAGCGCGCCCGGAACGCCGAGGTGTACCCTCAGGCGTAGCAGTGTGTGGCAGAGAAGGCGCCCTCGCCCGAGAGGCACGAGTCGCTCTCGATGACTTAGGTGCGCCCCGCCGGGGCCCGGTGGAGGTGGAGGCCATTAGAGGCGTGGCAATAGAGGGCGAACCATCTCAGGGGTCGGAGGGCGTCGCCGTCGAGGGTGAGTGTGGCACAGCCGAAACAGCCGCGAAGGGCCCCGAGGAGGCGACTCATGAACCTCCGGGCGGGGAGGACGCAGCTGCTCACGTGGTTCAGGTGCCCGAGGAGGCTCTGGAGGTCGCGGCGAGTGCTGGCGGGGCTCGTGAGGCGAGCCTGACAGGAGAGGATGAGGTCGTCGACTTTGTCGGGGGCGATGCGAACTGTCATCGCCTCACTGTCTAGGGCAAAGCCCAGCCAGGAGAGGCGGACAGCGAGGGGGGTGACATTTCCTGGGGGCCACGTCGAGCCGGAGGGCGGCGGCGAGGGCGATGAAAGCATCAAAGGCCTGGCAGGCCCCGAGGTATGAGGCCTCGCACCCGACAAAGTCGTCGACGTAGACGAGTGTGTGGAATCCGTCGCGCCTCATGATCCAGGCGACGGCGGCCGTCACCCGGACGCAGGCCGCGCCCGAGGAGCGGCAGCCGAATGGGAGGGCGAGGTCGATGTAGATCTTGCCATCTAGGGTGACCCCGTACATGGGGCAGGAGAGAGGGTCTGCGCGAAGCTGCCGGTAGGCCAGCGATATATCGGCAGATCAGAGGCACGCGCCGGGGCCCTCTCCCACGAGGTGGCGGCCGAGGTCGGCAACGGAGGGGAGGGTGTAGGTGTGGGCTTTGCCGAGGTATTGCCGGCGGGGGATGCCGGCATTAACACTGGCCCCCGGGGGGAAGGAAAGGTGGACGATGACCCGCCTCTTGCCCGGGTCGGACTTGGGACGGGTCATCATCGGGGTCCAGGGGGTGAAGGGAGGCACGGTGAAGGGGCCCCCGAGGGCGCCGAGGGCGAGCTCGGTTTTGATAAAGTTTTGTATATGTGGGGCGTGCTCAGGGGGCTCACGGTGATTGGTGAAGGTCGGGCGGGGGGGGGGGGAGGGAAGAGGCAGTGAAGTTTGAGGGAAAACCAACCTCGAGGAGGGCCGGGTCGGGGTATCCGAGGAGGCGGGCGCGCCAGGCGGGGATGTGGAGGCCGGAGGGAAGGGGGATGCAGGCGGCCAAAAAGTTAGGGAGGCCCGCTTCCCTTAGTGTGGCGTATGCATGGGTGAAAGTAGGGTAGCGGGCCCAGGCCTCGCTAGAGGCGTGGGGCCATATGGCGAGGAGGGTGGGGCGGTAGTGGTGGGGGGAGGGGCCGCAGGAGGGGGCGGCGGGGAGGGTGTCCTGGACGTGAGGGTCGACTACATCGGCGATAGGTTCGCTGAGGTCGTCGTGGGGGGGGGGGGGGGAGGAGGTGGGGTGAGGGAGGTTGAGGGAGTTTGAGAGGGGCGTCGAAGGTGGTGGGGGAGGGGGCGGGCTGGGGGGAGGGGTGTGGCTCTCGGCGTCGGGGGGGAGCCCGGGAAGGTGGGTTAGGTAGGCTGTGTCGCCGGGGGAGGTTGTAGGGCAGTGGCGGTGCCTGCGGCGGGGTGGGCGCTGGGGGAGGGCGGTGTGGGGGGGGTTGTGGTGTTGGTCGTGGCCGCCAGCTGGCGAGCCGGGCTGGGCGGTAACCGGGTGCGGTCCGGCCGCTTCTGGGGGGGCGTGGGTGGTGCGGGGTGCCGCCGGGGCGATTGGGGCGGCTACTTCACAGGCAGAGCCTGTGGTGAGACCGCGGTGTGTGGTGGCCGGGTGGTCGGCATGGATCAGAGCGGTGTGACGGTTGGGTGGAGTGTGGCGGTCTAAGGGAGGGTCTGTGCGGTCTCGGCGGGCGGCGGATTGGTCATGGCGGGCTGTGGAGGGGGTCTCTGAGAAGCCGGGTAGGGTGTGCGTCGCCGCAGGGTGCGGCACGGGCGGTTTGGGGTTGGGCTCTCAGAAGCCGGGTCGGGGAAGATAGCGGCTAGATGAGAAGCGCCGGGGCCGGGGATGGCGGCGGCGAGATGAGAGGAGGGTCGGTTGTGGATGTGTGGGGGTCGGCAAGTGGGCTTGGGTGGGGCTGGCTGGGTCCCTCCGGGCTGGGCTGGAGGGCACGGCGGATCAAAAATCTGCCGCGGGGGCAGGGGCAGGGGGCCCCGTGATCACGGCCTCTCTTGCTGAGGCATACGGCTTCCGAGTGGATTGTGAGGATTTTCCTGACATTGGCGCAGTAGGCGCATGCGTGTCGGTACCTCGGTGCTCCCTCCCCATGGGTCTCACCCGCCCCCGCCCGGTCGCACGAGGCGGTTTCGCGGTTCAATGCGGGGCAGGGGGCCCCGTGGGTCTCTCGGTTGAAGGGAATCCGTGTATCGGGTTGGGAGCGTGTCTGGCGGGGGGGCGGGCAGAGTCAGAGGGGCGGGTGGGGGCGGGCAGGGATCCGGTGGGGGTGGTGCGGGCCTCCATACGGACCATGTTGATCGCCATGGGGTCGTGCCACCCGTGGGGCAGCCTACCATCCGCGATCCATGTGAATGCGGTCTCCGAGTACCGTCGGACGGTAGACCAGGGGTGAATGAGATTGTCACGGTGGATGGTAAGGGCATGGTGGTTGAGGCCCGGGAGGGAGGGAAAAAAGGTGTGGAGGAGTAGAGTGGCTGGAGGCGGGAGGGCGAGTGGCCTGAGGCCATAAAACAACAAAAAAACAACCATCAAACCTGACTTCCGCCATTTTCCCGAAATTCTCTGACAGTGCTAATCCTATAGGTGGATACCTGCATTTTCGCAGAAATTTGCAGTTGATTCTGCCGGAACCTGCTGTTGACGCCAAGGTCTCAGATTAATTTGCCGTGGTTTTTTGCCCAAAGACACCACCCCACCCTCCCCGCCCCCTTTTCATCCCAAACAAGAAAGAGCTTGGCATGGGTAGTAATATAGTAAAAAAAAGGACAGTTGAAGCCTAACTTCCGAGACCAGATGGCATGGCCGAATAAGTTAGAGCACCGTACTGGTAGATCGTGGGGTCGTGGGTTCCAGCCCTGGTCAAGTGAAACCAATGACTTAAAAATTAATACTTGTCAGTTCCTAGCCCGGCGCTCGGAATTATTAGGGTAGGACAAGGACTGGTTAGCTCAGTGTCAGGATAATGTGATTGAGTGGGATATTGGGTCATGGTGCCGGCGGTCTGGTTTCCAAGTGGGACAGCACTATAAAGTCACCATGAATGCCCAGTGTCAGAAGTCGGTACCCGTCCTGATATGACCTTACATGTTGCTAGGACATAAAGCAACAAACAAACAAACAACAAACAAACCTGGCTTCCGCCATTTTCCCGAAATTCTCTGACAGTGCTAATCCTATAGGTGGATACCTGCATTTTAGCACAAATTTGCAGTTGATTCTGCCGGAACCTGCTAGGTGAAGCCAAGGTCTCAGCTTGATTTGCCAAGATTGTTTTTGCCAGAGACCCCACCCCCTCCCCGCCCCCTTTTCATCCCTGTTAAATGTATTCTATTAATAATCAATGCCATATTTTTGCTATCAATGAAAACATTTCATTTTGGGTTTTACTGTTTGCCTCACCACCTGCTCACAAAGCATGCGTTTCCACACCAAGCAGGACCGGAGCATCGAGTACAGAAGGATCCTCACCGAGGCCATCCTAAGCGCGCATATGATGCGGCTAGGCGTTGGACCAGAGATCATCGGCTTGATGCAAAGTACTCCAGAGAACTTTGATCTACCTGCGATTGTCAGCCGATTCGTGCCAGGCACAATCACCCTGGACCAGCTGATTTACAATATCAACTCGTACAGGCCGTGAGTTTCACAGAACTGATCACTGCGAGTTGAATCAACCAAATGTCCATTTGTTTCATCAACGAAAGGAGAATTGTATTTTTGTTTCTCTTTTTTCGTTGATACAACCAAGCCATGCTCCGACATCAGAATAAGAATGTGTTTGGGGGGGGGGGGGGGGTAGCACTCACTGTGCCCCTGTAGATCCTCAGGTATAATCTTTCCTTGAACACCATCTTTTATGTGTCAGTACTGTGGCGGGATAATACAGATGTGTTGTTTGTTTGTTGTTGTTTCACGTCCTAGCAACATCTAAGGTCATATTAGGACGGGTACGACTTGTGACAGTGCACACTCATGACAACTTTTATAGTGCTGCCTCACTGGGAGACCAGGCCGCCAGCACCATGTCATGATATCCCACTAAGTCACAGTATCCTGAGACTGAGCCAACCGATCCTTGCCCTATCGTAATAATGCCTAACCTGGTCCCCTGGCCTTTGTTTCAACATAGGTCACCACCGTGCTCGTTTCAAAGGCCAGGCACATAGGTGCATGAGTTTTCTGCTATTATCACCCACTTTTGTTGGTGCCAATCTAAACAATGTGATTAGCAAAATGGACATTTCAGTGCCCTCTTTAAGCATTGCATGCACAGAGAAAATAATTTATTATGCAATATATATTACTTGGGTATGTTGCAAATATGTCAATGAATTATTCTGGATTCTGATTTCATTCAGAAAATATTGGGAAAGTGATATTTAATGGCATGATCTGAGTCCAAATTTGATAAATTTGATGTCTTCTTGAAAAAACCCACTCCACTTCACATACAGTGTCATCTTGTATTGCAAATCCTATATATTTTTTAAACAATGGAATAGACACTATAAGATATTGAGATCTTATTTTCTAAATGACGTTGAATGGCATATTGTATGAAATGAGTTATGTTAGTTTTAGCAATTCATATCAATGAATGATATCAGGAGTATTTCTCATATGCATAACTGCGCCTGGCTAGGAAGCGACAAGTATCAATTTTTAAGTCATTGGTTTGACTCGACCATGGTTCGAACCCACGATCCCATGGTCTACGAACAGGGGAGACGGACGCTCTAACTCATTCGGCCATCCCATCTGGTCGGATATTACAGAAGTGATAGTACTTAGTAGAATATCCAGCGTCGCATGTTCGTATTGCATTATGCTAAATATTGAATACATTTTAGTTTAAATACTGACAGATTGACTCAGTGCTGTGCCAGTAGGGACAACAGTGCAAACATTAGCTGTTTTTAACAGATGGATGTCACATTAACTTGAGGTGATATTTCTGAAATTTGTCACACATGTTTTGTTACCTGAGAGAACAACCCATCAAGGAGTATGGATATGACTGCCAAATGTGTGGTACTGGACGAAGTCCAATACAAGCTAAACTTAATGTTATTTAAAGATCTAATCACATGATTTCATCATGTATTCCTTACACGCAGATTCCATGTATTATTAATGAAATATCACTCTTAGAATGAGATAGTTGAACTCAAACCCAGTAGGTTAGCATTGACCTGCCCTGTATCATTAAATGGCTATTACTCTAGTTCTGTGATGCTACACAGGGAAGGGCTTACATAGGTTATAAGACATACTCAAATAAACCTTCAAATGTATGGCAAGTGATAGGGTTTGCACTAAGTCTGTAATTTACCATAGCCTACATTATTATCGACACTCATTACGGCTTGAAATGTGAATGATACTAATAGCCAGAGCTTGACCACAGAGACCCTCCGACAACGGCTGGGCCCTAAATATTCCTAGCGAATAGATTTATTCAAGGTATAGACAGTATGACTAGTCATAGTTAATCATAATACAAAATTGTAAATAAGTAAAGTGATTTGGGTTATGGTAGTGTCGACTGTTTTCGGTGAATTTCTATTTAATTGTTTGCTGTATGAAAAATAAAATCACCGACCACCTAATGAACCCCATGTGTAAACCATTTCAGGAAAACAGTCATGAAGGTGTTAGCAGATGTTGCTGCCAAACTAGGCGTTATGCATAGACACCACTATGTTCATAACGATTGTAAAGGGGATAATGTAATTTTAATTCCCGATTACAGAGCCCCAGGCGAATATGTGGTAAGCTACAGATCATCCATGTACACATATATACGTTATATATAGTTTTTTTTTTTTTTTTTTGCGTGTTTCTGTGTAATAACATCTATTTTACATTAAAGCAAATATATTTCCTGTTTGAACCACTCTAAAGAAAATTGAAAATACCTCAGTTTTACCCTCCCTTCTCTCCACTGACCCAGCCATTTTCACAACAACACCCCACCCCACCCCACCCCACCCACCACCCAACCCCACCCCCCCACAACACAAAAACCCAAAACCCCCTTCAGTGCTTTCAGCCAATCACAGCCCAGCTTGTCCATTGCAAATGGCCGCCGCCTGTGGAGGCCGCCATTTTCGAGGCGGCCAACAGCTAAATCCGTTCAGACTAGCCTGACGTCACGGGCGCCTCCGAGGCGCCTCCGAGACGGAGCCTGAACGCGGCCCAGCTGTCACATGACCAATCTAGGTCACTCGACACCACCAAGTGGAAAAGTTCAGTACTAAGCATGCACCACCCTGGGCTTAATCGATTAATCAACTCGGGTCACCCAAGCCACTTTTTGGCGCATGCGCACATCCAACAGACTCGGGTTGAATAAACGAATATGCTCAGGGTGGACAAAATGGTGGCTTAATCTAAAACATACTATTTTTTTTCAATAACCGATATAAGTACAGCAAAATAGGATTTAAAGTATGTTATAATTGTAGAAGCTGACAATCTTGGTTATTAAAAAAAAAGCATTAGAACAACATGTTGGACTTGTACTGGTAGCTGTTATCCTACAGGTACTAGCACAGATCTGACGTCATCACTCCTAGCAAACCCCAGCCAAGAGGTGGGTTACTGGGGTCGGGTCGTTTTGCACACGGCATGTATATTTCTCGACTCCACTCGCGGTGTTCGATTTGAAATTCTGACGACTCAGGTGACACGAGTTTTTCGGGTCGTGTTAATCGATTACCTTCCCTAGTGGCACAAATCTGATCTAGGTCACTCTACACCACCTAGTGGAAAAGTTCAGTACTAATCACGCACCACCCTGTGGCACAAATCTGAACTATTCCGAGTTTGTTTGTTTTCCCGACGAGGTATATAGCTCGCCACTTTAATCTTTTCACATATATCCCTCCAAAGAGTAAGAATACCAATTCTATAAAGAAAATAACTTCTCTGCTCTTTCCATAATTGTTTTGACCATTAACCTACTGGAAAACACATTGGGCCCATTTACCATGAAACGGCCCATATATTATAAGCAACACCTGTAATCATACTGGACATTTCACAGACATCCTGACTGGGAGGAAAGCACTCTAATAGAATCCACACCCTTACCTAGACACACAGAGAATTACAGCTCTGCCTTAATGGCTAACTTTCAATGCTGATTTATGATATGGTACAGGGAGTCACGGTCATTTTGATCCGTTTGATATATAACCAAGTTTGATGGATTGATTGTCTACCAGTTGCTCATATATTTGGCAACATAATGCCACTAAATAATATGACGGGTTCAGGTGCAAAAATTGACAAATGCCATCTAGGCTGAAATGAAACAATGACTACCATGTTTGAGCTGAAGCTGCCCTCATTCCGACAATCAAATCCATTTTTCCATAGAAGCGCTTAATGATGCCCTACTCAATATGAAACTGATAAAATTTAACTGAAAAGCACAACAATAAATAACATTTAACAGAAAAATGAAATGGATTTATCGATTTGTGCGCATAAACCCTTCATCTGAAAACATTAATTAAAGAAATTCGATAAGAGTCAAGGAATAATAGAACATTGGTGAAATGGTGTAACACGTGGCAGTCATGGTGTGTAAATACCACTGAGTATTGTTTCAAGTAAGTAGACCAGTCTTATATAGTGAATGTATCTCTATATTATTCCTCAGTCCCAAACATACATAGTAATGAAATATCTTAACTGTTGTCAACATTATTTTCTCTCATAAATATCTAATTGTTAACATTCTTTTCTATCTCATAAATATATAATTGTTGACAATTGCTTTCTAACTCATATCTAATTGTTAACATTATTTCCTATCTCATCCAGGTGTACCTCATAGATTTTGGTCACACCACCTCTAACAAGCCTGTAAATGGCATCAGCCGTATGTCTACTGGTAATAGGCTAAGCAGAAATCGGCTAATAGTGTCTGAACTGGCGATGAACAGCAGAGCCTCCAAAAAAGATGATGTTTTAAAATTTGGTGAGTTTGTATATATAAATGTATATTACTTTCTTTCATATCAGCAAAATTATGTAGAGTACACCACTTCAATCACATGAAAGACATAATGATAATTCAGGACAGGAGGCGGACTACATAGTATGGCAATTTATTCAAGAAGAACAGTGTAATGCATAGAGTCAAGTAAGCATGGTGAATTAGAGGTAAGTTAAGTGGCAAAGTAAAGTGGCATAGGTTATTAAGGCAATGTAGTCAATGTTCATAAGGTCAAATGTCATATCGAGGCAAAGTCATTTATCGTGAGTTAGAGTCTTAAGTGACCCGGGCCTCAACCCTATCAGATTGTAGTTGGGTGGGTGGGACGGTGAGAATAGGTCTTATCGGTGTGGTTGCAGGAGGAGAAGTGGCCGAGGTGATGGGGAGGCGGAAGGGAGGAAGGGGGGGGGGGAGGTACCAGCGGCGGGACCAGCGGGGGAACCAGCGGAGGTTGTGGTGGCGGCATCTGGAGGGAGTGGGGTGAGTGAGGGAAGGAAGGTGGTGGCGCCATCTGGGTGGTTGAGGGGTGTGTGGGGAGTGGTGTGAAGGAGGAAGGGAAGGAAGGGGCGGTAGGGCCGGGGGAGGGTGGTCGTCCGCCTCCCGCCGAATTACCCATATTGCCAATTCAATATGGACAATGATGGTGAGATTATTAGGTGCGTCTTGAGGCAGCTAAATGTGACTAGATTGGGAGTTTGATGGATAATTCAACCATATATGACCATGTTATTACATTTACATAGAATAAGCCACTGCTACTCAACCAACCCAATGAGGATCTGTCTACTGAAGAGAGCTCACGCTTGTGTAGTATGACTGGCCACAGAAGTCTACATTTTATCTCCCAAATGATGCTTTGAACAAGGCAGTGAGTGGGAATCGAATAGATGTGATTTAGGGATGACTAAATTGGGGTTATTATTGCATTATTTATTATTGTATTTATTTGCAGGGTGTAGGGTGATACTGCTAGGGAGGTGTGAGTGGATAGTTTGGTGGCACTGTGATCAGATGATCATCTAATTGTTGTGAAATTAAGGTCGACAATGTGGTTTGGTTACTGCAGTGGTGGTGTGGTGCAGGTGTAGAGGCATCATCATGTTAAATAGTCAGGTAAGGGAGGTGTTCGATCGGATGTTGGTAGGACAGTAGTGCGACTCCCAATAGAAGCAGGAAGACAGGTGTCAAGTGAGAGGTGGGGGTAGAAAGAGAGGGCATGGCAGTGAGCAGTGCATCTTACGGCAGGGAGATGATATATTTCATGAGGTCTGGTGGTGTAGGACGCTTATCCAGTAAGGTGCAACCTGAGTGATGGCGCAAATCTGAGAAACATTGGCTCAGCTTTTATCGATAGTGTAATTGCATTCCACACCTTTCTCCCTTTGGATATTGAAGCGTTGGCCAGGCTGTTTGTTGATGCTACTGGAACACGGAGGAGCACTCCCTCACACATTTTTGTCCAAATACCGTCAGGTCTAAGTAGAGTGGATCTTGAGATCTTTTCACATCTCATTGCAAGTTGGTCAAGTCTCATTCTCTCGTGACTGTCCTGGGTAGTTAATGTTTTGCCTTTGGAAGCTGTTGTGGTCTCTTCTGTACTTGCTGTAATATATATCTCCACTTCCACAACTGTGGTGCTCTAATTACAAGGACTCATCCCTCTATTGGAGGAGTATCATTTCCATTAAAAATGTCTGATTTAGCTTCTTAAACTGCTATAGTTTAATGTAGCAGGATGACCATCCCCAGAACTCCAATAGATCACTAGTTGAAAAGTTTGGTTTGGTCGTAATGCGTAGCATTGCGGTTGATGCAAGGAGAGGAAGAGACCCTCCCCCGCCCCCGGGCTGTCGCGCAGCATCCTCGCCTCACCCGACGCCCGCTGCTCACCTCTCCCTCGCCCTCCCCCGGGCCGCCCCGCTTTCACACCTCACCTGCTGTCGCCCTCCAGCCCTCCTTATAAGGCCGCCCGCCGGCCTCCCTCAGTCACTCGCCTCCCTGCCTCCGTCCAGTTTCAAGCATTTTCCTGTCTTGGCTCTCCACCACGCCGACTCCACCTCGGACCTCTGCAACTCCTCAGGCCGCAAGCATGCCACGACAAGGAAAAGGAAAAGGCCGGAAGGGGTCCCGGGCGACGGCCCTGGCCACCCCGGGACCATCCTCAAGCTCGCGGCGGGACGAGTCACCCTCCTCGGCCCCGGCGTCCCCCTCGGCGCCCTCGGACCGCACCTCGGGCGCCGACACGACGGCGATCTTGGAGGCCCTCCAGCACCTCCGGACCGAGCAGCGCCAGACTGCCGCCCGCATCGACGCCCGGATGGACGCCCTGGAGGCGGGGGAGCCCCGAGCCCCCCCGGAGACCCCCTCACCTGCACCCAGACGCCAGGCCGCCTACACCACCGCGCCCGCCCCGGCACCTCGGGCGCGCGCCCCGGCCGGGGCCCGGCCCCCGCCGCCACCTCAGGCGACCCTGCCGGGAGCAGCACACGCCCAGTACGAGAGATACCACCACCTCGCCAGCCAAGCAGCCCCTGCCCCGCCCCCTGCCTACTACGATGAGCCGACCCAGCACACCCCCGCCTCCGCGGCCGACGCCGTACGGGAAATACTGGCTTCCGCCGAGGCGCGGCACTCCGTACGGCGCCAAGGTATACCAGCAGAATACATCTTCCCCTCAGACCTAGTGGAGAGGGGGCCCGAGAGGAAGCCGGTGAAGAGGGGCGAGGCGACGAAAGACGAGTATAGCCTCGCCCTTCTCACCCTCATCGACCACCCCAACTTCCCCGCCCACTCCGCCCAAGGCCTGCACCACCACCACCTCACCGTACTGAGGGACAACCTCGTCTACCCGTGGCCGACCGTCCGCCGTTATTCCGAGACGGTGTTCACTTGGATAGCGGACGGGAGGCTCCCCCACGGGTGGCACGACCCGGTTGCCCTCAACCTCCTGAGGGTCGAATCCCTCACCATGCCCGCCCACCAAGCAGCCAACACAACAGCCCGCCCCCAAGACCCAGAAAGACCCCGGCCCCAGCCCCGCGCCCAGACCGACACCCGGATCCCCTACAGCAGGGACCTCCACGGGGCACCCTGCAACTCATGGAACCGGGACCCTACCTCATGCACCCAAGCCACCCCGGGGGAGGTCCACGGCCAAGGGGCCACCAAGCAGCGTCACACGTGCACGTACTGCGCCAATGTACGGAAAGTCCTCACCATGCATAGTGAGGACAGATGCATGGCGAAACGCACACGTGAGCGCGCGGCACCCGCCACCTCGCCGGATTTTCAGTGAGCCGGCACCTCACGACCGGCCCGGAGGCCCTCAACCGGCCCACTAATCACAAAAAAGCCGTCCTCTCCACCAGAACGCCATCCAGCCCCCCTGTAACCGCCCCCGGCCTCCAGCCGGAGGCCCACCGGAGCACCATCAGCTTCCCCGAGGCGCGGCCTGACCACCGCCTCGCCGCCGACCTCGTCTGCACCAATCCCTCAGCCGGGGACCATCACCCCACCCCTAAGGCTCTCAACGCCTCCCAGCACCCGCTGCTCACCAACACCCTCGACCCGGACGTCCACCTCGACCCCGGCGATACCGCCTTCCTCTGCCCCCCCCGACGACCACCCTCCCGACCCCCCCGCTCAACCGCCCGTCCCCCAACCCCGCCCCCACCCCCCAGGAATTTGCTGCCCCCCCTCTCCCGCCCTCGCCGCACCTCCTCCCCCTCCCCCCCCCCAAAACCCCCCCCGCCTCGGCGCCCACCCTCGATGAGTCGACTATCGACGTCATCGACCCCCACCTTCAGGCCACCCTCCCCGCCACCCCCTCCTGCGGCCCTACCCCCTCCCATTACCGGCCCACCATCCTCTCTACCTGGCCCCACACCTCCGGCTAGGCGTGGGCCCGGTACCCCACCCTTGCCCTCACCTACACCGCCCTCCGGGAAGCGGGCCTACCTAATTTTTTGGCCGCCCGCATCCCCCTCCCCTCAGGCCTCCATATCCCTGCCTGGCGCTCCCGGCTCCAGGACTACCCTGACCCGGCCGTCCTCGACTTGCTCGAGTTTGGCTTCCCTGCCAACTACCCCGCCCTTCCTTCTCCAACCACCGTGAGCCCCCCGAGTATCACACCCATATCCAGGACTTCGTCGACACGGAGCTGGCCCTCGGCGCCCTCATCGGCCCCTTCACTGTCCCCCCCTTCAGCCCCTGGACGCAGGTCTCGCCCATGATGACCCGCCCCAAGTCCGACTCAGGAAAGAGGCGGGTCATCGTCGACCTGTCCTATCCCCGAGGCGCCAGCGTGAACTCGGGCATCCCCCGACGCGAGTACCTCGGGGAGCCCCACACCTACACCCTCCCTTCTGTCGCCGACGTAGGCCGCCGCCTCATCACCGAGGGCATTGGGGCCTACGTCTGGTCGGCAGATATATCCCGGGCCTACCGCCAGCTCCGTGCCGACCTGCTATCCTGCCCTCTCTACGGCATCTGCCTCAACGGTAAAACGTATGTGGACCTCGCCCTCCCTTTCGGGTGCCGCTCCTCGGGCGCGGCGTGCGTTCGCGTCACCTCGGCGGTGGCCTGGATCATTCGGCGCGAGGGCTTCCACGCCCTCGTATACGTCGATGACTTTATCGGGTGCGAGGGCTCGTACCTGAGGGCGTGCCAGGCCTTCGACGCCTTCCTCGCCCTCACCACGGCCCTCGGGCTCGACGTGGCACCCGGAAAGTGTCACCCGCCCGCTGTCCGCCTCACCTGGCTCGGGTTCGCCCTCGACAGCGAGGCGATGACCATCCGGGTCGCCCCCGACAAAGTCCAGGCCCTCATCGAAGACTGCGAGAGCCGCATCGCCCGCCCCACCCTCGGGAAACAAGAGCTCCAAAGCCTCCTGGGCCGCCTCAATCACGGAAGCAGCTGTCTACTCCCCGGCCGGAAGTTCATGGCTCGTCTCCTCCGGGCTCTGCGCAGCTGCTTCGGGGCCCCCACCCTCACCCTCGCCGACGACGCCCTCCGGGACCTGAGGTGGTTCGCCACCTACGGGCGGATCTCAAACGGCCTCTACCTCCTCCGTCCCCCGGAGGGTCGCCGGCTGGTGATTGAATGTGACTCCTGCCTCAACGGCGGGGGGGCCTACTCCCCCACGCAGTTCTACGCCCGAGGGTACTCGGAAGACTTCCGAAGGCGCGTTTGCCCACGATACACAAGCTCGAGGCGGTGAACCTCGTCATCGCCCTCCGCGCCCTCCTCGGACGACATCGCGACGGCGGCGGTGCTGGTCAACACCGATAATATGGCATCCGCCATCGCCCTCGAGTCGGGACGCGCCTGAGACCCTACCCTCGGGACGTGCGCGAGGGAGCTGTGGCTGATGGCGGCCACCGGCTCCTTTGAGCTCCGCATCATCCACAAGCCCGGCGCGGACCTCCTCCTCGCCGACGCCCTCAGCCGGGCCCACATCTCAGGACCCTGGGCCGCGACAGCCCGCACCGAGGTGGCCCGCCTCGGGCTTCTCCCCGCCGATGCCACTCACGATATTTTTCCCTTTTATCCGGCCTATAGGTTACCCCCCAGCGGAGGTTGCCGCCGTCGCCCGCCACCGCCTCGCAGCCCTCGCCCCGGCGACCTGGAAAAACCGCCGTCGCCAGGCCGAGGAATTCGTCACCCACGCGGTTTCCCGAGGCGTGGACCCCCTCGCGCCCTCGCCCTTCGACGTTGCCGCCTTCACCGCCGCCCTCTTCACCCGCGGCATCGCCCCGGCCTCCGTGAAGAACACCGTCTCGGGAGCCAGGTCCTGGGTGGAGGGCGCCGGCAGACATCCTGGGTGGAGGGCAGGATGTCTGCCAGGGAGGGGAGCGCACATCCGCGCACGTTCCGCGCCAGGCTCCACCTCTCTCGCCACACCAGCTCGCCCTCGCCATCACTCACCTCACGCGAGCAGGCTCCGCCTCCCTCGTCCCTCGGGCCGCGCTCCTCCTCGGGTACTTCGGGATGTTGCGGCAATCAAACCTGGGCGGCCCCCACACACTCACCCGAGACGACGTCGGCCCCGCGCCCGGAGGGCTCCGGCTCATCATCAGGAGCTCAAAGACTATCTCCGGCCCCTCGGGCGCGGTCGCCCTCTTCGTCCCTGCCATCCCGCGGTCTGCCCTCTGCCCCGTCTCGGCCTGGCAGGGCGCCGTCGCCCTGTGCCCAGCTGACCCGGACGCGCCGGCGTTCATAATGCCCTCTGGCCGCCCGCTCGACCCGCGCTGCCTCACTGCGCTCCTATGAGGGGCCCTGCAGGCCCAAGGAGTGCCGGCGCCCGAGTCGTTCTCCCTCCACAGCCTCTGCCGAGGGGCCGCCCAAGCATGCCAGCGTGCCGGGGTGCCCCTCGCCGACATCATGGCGCAGGGCACCTGGTCTTCCGGGGCGGTGCACTCCTACATGCCCCGCCTCGCACCCTTGGGCGCTTCGCGAGCCCTCTCCTCCGCCTTGGTGGAGGGCTCCGCGGCACCCCCTCTCCGATTCACCAAAAACACTGACTCTGCCCCCTAAGGGCCATTTACCCTCACTTGTTGCTGCTCCTCATGAGCCCCTGTATCTGCGCCTCTCTTACTCCTTGTTCCTCTGTATATATATCTTCCTGTTGAGGCGTCCAATAAACGCCTTATTTCCACTCCCGCCTTCCCTTTTCTTCCTTTTCGCGCATCGGTTGTAATGCGTAGCATTGCGGTTGATGCGAGGAGAGGAAGACACCCTCTCCCGCCCCCGGGCTGTCGCGCAGCATTCTCGCCTCACCCGACGCCCGCTGTCCTCTCCCCCTCGCCCCCGCTCCCCCGGCCCCGGGCTGTCGCGCAGCATCCTCGCCTCACCCGACGCCCGCTGCTCACCTCTCCCTCGCCCTCCCCCGGGCCGCCCCGCTTTCACACCTCACCTGCTGTCGCCCTCCAGGCCTCCTTATAAGGCCGCCCGCCGGCCTCCCTCAGTCACTCGCCTCCCTGCCTCCGTCCAGTTTCAAGCATTTTCCTCCACCCACCCACCCAACTCTCTTTTAACTCTCTCTTTTCAGCTGGTGGAGGGCTCCGCGGCACCCCCTCTCTGATTCACCAAAAACACTGACTCTGCCCCCTAAGGGCCATTTACCCTCACTTGTTGCTGCTCCTCATGAGCCCCTGTATCTTTGTGCATTTGCTCCTCATGAGCGCCTCTCTTACTCCTTGTTCCTCTGTATATATATCTTCCTGTTGAGGCATCCAATAAACGCCTTATTTCCACTCCCGCCTTCCCTTTTCTTCCTTTTCGCGCATCATGAATAAAGCTGGCTAAAATTCATAAACTGTTACATTGTGTTCTTCCAGGGTACATTCTCAGTCTGGTATGGACAATTTCAAACAACCGGACGATACAAAGAATGTTAGAGCCCCTTCTGAAGCGATGTGAAATGGAGCATAGCGAGTTGCGTCCACGAATGGACCAACTAGAAGAAAAGCTTCGAAGGCACTGGCGCCACCTGTGATAAACAGGGGAATGTGCACATGGTAAGTTAGGTGGACGGGGTGAGGGTGCTGCTGGTAGTTTTTGTTTGTTTTTTTCTTTTGGTACATTAGTTGTTTAAGCAGGGGAAATTTTAATCGCGAATGATTGGTCTTCCTCATTCCACTGCTCCTTTACCTATCTTAATGATGCCGAGCGCCTGGCTAGGAAGCGACAAGTATCAATTTTTAAGTCATTGGTTTGACTCAACCAGGATTCGAACCCATGATCCCATGATCTACCAACACGGGAGATGGATGCTCTGACTCATTCGGCCAACCCGTCTAGTTCATTCTAATAACCACATAGGGCTAGATTTGGTTTGTAAGGATAGTCCGTACTTAATATTCTATTAAATAATTGTAATGAGGTACCTGCTGGAATCTGCCAATATTCAATATTCTTCATAGATTTCTACATTCACCATTTAGTTATTCACCATAGATTTCTGGGGTTTTTTTCGGGGGGGGAGAGATCACTTTGATCCCTGATAATAAATCCACATGATCAGAGCTCCTATACGTCTCATTTGGTTAATTTCAAGCGATGGTTTAATATTGATTTTGTTATGAATTTTAATGTAGAGTAAGGACAACACATAGAAGACATTTGTTTTTAATGTGCACATTCCTTGCATTACATAATCGATACAACTTGTATCTTCAGCACCCCTGGATGAAATACAGATGCACATCCCTGCACTTCCCTGTCATAGGAATGCCCACTACAACGGGGTTACTATTAATCAGGTCAGTTCCACATCTTATATATTAAAAAGTGAATAATCCGATGGTTTTGAGTTTCTGAAATTTCATTTAGATAACTATATTATATTGATCGTTATAAGCTATCGAAAGGTGCTCTGTGGCGGAGTGGTTAGAGTGTCTGACTTTTTTCTAGGTCAGACTCCTAATCTGAAGGTCGGTGGTTCGATTCCCTGTGCCGACACCTCTGCCAATTTGGGTTTCCACCTCTGTGTATAACTCACAGCCTCATCAAAGGCTAGTTGCTCTCATACCATGTCTATGTGGTGTGAGAGGTTAAAAATCCTTTATGTCGGTAAAAGTGTAGGCTTGGGCTTTCTATCGACAAACTGTCTAATGGTGAAAACAAATCTATTCAGACTTTTCCATGATAGGCAGTATACATCTTCAAGAAAAAGAAAACTCAAGCTTGTTATAAGCTAGATTACTTTAGTTTTAAGTAACTTCTGTTTTAAATGGTTCATTCTGCAATGAAATCCATCAATCTTCGTGTAAGGCAACAACATTTAGTGAAGATGCATTACTTTGATGTCTAAGTGCTTCTGTTTAGCTGAATTACACCAGTACTGTACAGCATCACTAGAATATTTGTCCACAGTATATAATTCAACTCTATCTACATATGTGATTACATTAAAAAGTCGATATTGTGCATTCACATACACATCATTATAATCATTATGGGTGTGCTGGACCCATTCAAATGAGCTTCCACACCATCATATAAGTTTAATTTTATGTGAAATCATGTCTTTCGATTATCTTGAATATTCGCAATGAATCAGGCCCTTGCTTCTGATACGGCATTAAGCCATCACCAATCAATCACCATCAAATATAATCCTAATATTTGTGAGATGAATTCCAATGTTTGCCACATTTGAAGTTCATTGCAACTTTGTCCAACTAATACTATAGAGTGTCTTTAATGTAATGATATTATTTTAAGTTGCATAATCCCACGGTTTTGAGCACCTAATTATTTGTAGATAAATATATCAGGTTGATTGTTATAATGTACATTGTACATTACTTTAGTTTGAAATAACTGTTATAAATGAGTAACTTTGGAGATATTTAAAGTAAAAGCATGCACAATTAATGTAGTGTATGCACATCAAAATTATGGGACCATAGACTTCACCAGTAGCAGGTTCTACTTAAAATATCAAATGCCTATGGCAAAGAACATACAATTTACCCCTATTAACATACATGCAAAATAACTACTGATACTGCATGTAAATACATGAATCCATGACACAATATACATATAATATTTGTATCATTACTTAGTTTTTTTACTAACTGTGAAGAGACGCATCAGTATCTCATCATAATCATTAGTTAAAAATGTAGCTTAAGTTTAATCATTTGTTATTGTTATCACTTGTTCATTCACATCATGGAGACCAGCTAGATAAGCATCGCTTTTCTGGGATCCTTTCTGTCTGTAAGGAATGTGTATGCATTTATTGTATCACCTCAGTTTATTGTAAACATACCTTGCAGTGATTTAAAATAAAAGAATTGAATTGAATTAAATGGACTTATTATTGCCTTTTATATGGCAAATAATGGTTAAATAAATGATTTGATATGTAAGATCAAATTTAGATAAGTATTTGGGTCTGTAAAATGCGATGCTTTCAACCGACTATGCACCTTTAATCCATCCCATCATGTTATGCAAATTACCTCCAGCGCCATGTACACTGTCTACCTGATGTCTGCTTTTACTTACATCTCAATGCTTGTGTTTTCTGTTGTGTCCTACAGTGGCATAGTTTGACAATTACCAGCTTGGTCCATGGACTTGAACCTTCTACATTGGCCCACATGAGAACCTTAATGAATGGAAAAGCCATTGGACAACTGCTGTAATGAGAGCCCATTCAGATGTTATAAATCGCGACAGAATTCTACCTCATGCCCCAAATCATGGAAGGTCATTATTGGAGAATGTAATGTTCAAAATGTTAGTGTTATTCAGACAAAATAGTGTCTAGTTTTATCTGTAAGCTCTATTTTCAAACAAAATGAGTATGGAGGTATTATATTAGGACAGTGATATTATAATTGTTCTATCACACACCATTAAGATATGTTTAAGCCTATAATGATGTTTCATCAATAGTGAAATACAATGGATGTGTTGGCATTCTAGTCAATTAAACTTGCATTCACTTAGCATTAATATTGCTATTTTCATCATTAAATTCGTGCTTTTCGTAAATATTTCACTCCAATGATTACTTGCATTTCACTGGCATTAATTCATCAAATTTAATTAAGAGACTAAATCATTAAATAAATAAGATAATTGAATCACTTTTTGTCATTGATTTATTATATGTTCACCATAAAATATGGTAAGATTCATTGGATCAAACTACTTCATCTAACTAACCACATTAAGTAGTTTTAAATCAATAATTATGCATGTTAATGTAACATGGCTAATTCGCGGGGCGGAGGCAGGACCCAGCCCGACTGGCATGATCCGACCCCACTCGCCTCCAGGGGAAAAAGAACACCCATACCCCCGGAGTTGATGGCCCCACCTAGTGTCAAAGGTGGAACCCCTCCACCGGGTTACAGGAAGACATAGACGCGCCTCCCACCAAAAACAACAGATGACCAATTCGAATCAGAACCGCCTCCACGGCCACAGAACTCCTCCAGGCGCCAACTGGACAACTCCAACACCCAACTTCACGCACCCACCCACACCTCAAAATGAACAATAACGGGAAGGGTTAAGGGCTCGAAACCCGATCCCACAATACCATCACTGGGATCGACAGCCCCAAGGGACGAATGAACCAAACACACAGGCTATAATAATAATTTTCTTTTTAAATAATAAAACATTTATATAGCACCCGATCCAGCAAGCCGTTTTCAGGCGCTTTACATAATAAACAAATATACAGGAAAATAAATTTCACCTAGTTAAAAGCAGATTAAAAAAAATGTGTCTTCAGACCTTTTTTAAAAGCACCAACAGATTTATAATCAGTGATATATCCTGGCAGAGCATTCCACAGTCTCGGGGCAGCAATACTAAAAGCACGATCCCCAAAGCCTTTGAGTCTGCTCCGAGGAACTGCTAACTGGCTGGAGATTGTGGAGCGCTGTGTTCGAACATTTGTTCTCTCCTGGAGCATATCTCTCATATATTCTGGAGCCTGATCATGCAAGGCAGGATATACACGAAGCAGCACCTTGAAATCAATTCTCTTCTCCACAGGGAGCCAGTGTAATGATTTCAGCACAGGAGTGATGTGATCAAATTTCTTTGTACCCGTCAACAACCTGGCAGCCGCATTCTGTATACGTTGCAGTTTTGAAATACTTGACAGTGGCAGACCATACAAGAGAGCATTACAATAATCCAGGCGTGAACCAATGAAAGCATGAGTAATCTTCTATAACGAGTCACGTGTCAGGGCATCCTTGATGGATCTGAGATGTCTCAGTTTCATTAATGATGCCCCACACACCGTCTTGATGTGATTATGTATATCAAGAGTATTTTCAAAGATCACACCAAGGTTACAGGCTGACTCACTAGTTTGAACACTAGCATCACCAATTCTGAGATGGGTTTCATGTAGCCTATCAGTGAAACAGGGAGTGGAGATGACTAAAACTTAAGTTTTCTCATCATTGAGTTTGAGCATAGTTTTCCTCATCCACTCTCTAATTTCACCAACACATTTCTCCATTATCTTCAGGCATTCAGACATGTCATCAGATACATCAAGCCGCAAATACAACTGTGTATCATCCACATATGTGGGTATTTTGATACCATGTTTGCGTGCAATGTCACAAATAGGTCCTGAGTACATTGAGAACACAAGTGGACGCAATACCGACCCCTGTGGGACACCCCAAAGCAACCACATAATCTTGGAAACACCCATCAATCTGAACCGCCTGACTTCTATCACTCAAATATGATCGGAACCAAGACAAAGACGTGTCCTGAATTCCAAATCGCCTGAACATACGATCCAACAAAACATTGTGGTCAATACTGTCAAAAGTTGCTGATAATTCAAACAGCACCAGCAAGACTGCTTTCTTCTCATCGACACAACGTAGTATATCATTAGCCACACATACCAAGGCAGTCTCTGTACTATGAAATTGTTTATATGCAAACTGATATTTTTCATTGAGTCCATTGTCATGCATATATGAATTCAGGCGAAGAGCCACAGCTTTCTCAATAACCTGGAGAGAAAAGGTAGATTTGACACATGGTGGTATCTCTTAAACCGCTCTGGATCAGGAGTGGACTTTTTAAGAAGTGGACCTACTCTTGCAGACTTTAAAGCCGATGGAAATAAACCACACTCCAATGATAAATTCACAATACTAGTGATAGTTGGCAACATCACATCGAGACACTCTTTAACAATGGAAGTTGGTATTGGATCATTATCACAGGTTGCACTGGACAAAGATACAATCTGTTTGGACACTAGACTAGCACCCATATCCTCAAAACACCTGTAATCAAACTGTAACGACCTCATAACGAAAAATAAAAACCACTGTATGGTACTCCAGTGTCCACCCTTAGTGAATTAAATGGATGATTGTAGCCTTATTTTAGTTTAGTTTGAAATAACTGTTGGATACGTTTGGATATATTTGTAGTGCAAACATATGCAACATAAATTTGGTGTATGAATTGAAATGCTGAACATCATACTAGACTTGCCGCAGTGATAGATTCAATTAAATTGACTTAGTATTCATCATATGCAGCAGTGCATGTCTAATAAGTGCATCAATATCTAGGTTGGATATGTAGGATCAAATGTAGGTCCTGCTTTGGTGTCATCACGCTATATGCCTCCTGAAAGTGGCATACTCCAATGGTTTTGAATTTCTGTCAATATTTTCAAATAAATATATTGGGTTGATAATTATTGTCTACCTTACTTCAATTTGAAGTAACTCTTGTTGTAAATGGCTGACCTTGGAGATATTTGAAGTGCAAACATGCTAAATTAATGTTGGCATACATGTCAAAACTTGACACCATAGGCTTCACCAGTAAGAGGCTTTATCAAATTGACTTAGTAGTATTCACTTTTATGCAGCAACAAATGCTTAATGAGTGCACCGGTATTTTGTTGTTGTTGATACATTAGTTGTTTAAGCAGGGGACATTTCAATTGTGGACGATTGGTCTTCCTCATTCCACTGCTCCTTGCCCTATCCTAATAATGCCAAGTGCTGGCTAGGAAGCAACAAGTATATATTTTGTAGTCATTGGTTTGATTCGACCAGGATTCGAACCCACGATCCCATTGTAAAAAGGCTAAGGCTCGAATCTGTGGCTGTGTAGGCAGGCTATAGTGAAATCAATACAGACAAAGAGAAAGGAAGAGTATAAAGTGTAAAAAAGAAGAGAGTCAAGCCCTATGGTTTATTATGTATATGGTTACATGAGTTCATTGTAGAGTATCACCCCACCCTTTTCCCCCCAATGGAAAACAAGCATTCTTGGCCCTACCAACAGGGATCCAGCATTCCTGGTCCCCATGGATACCAGTGGTCTGCCCACCACCACTAAGCGGTATGGCCCCATGGCCACCATCAACCTTGACCTTTAAGTGTGGTGATTACTATCCCAGCAGAGGGTGTAGGCCCTGAGTGCAATCACACCCAGACCTGAAGCACCACTATGTCTATTTACATCCGACTCAGGCACCACAAGGCCATACATAGGGTGCATGTATACATACACCTGATATATATTGGTCACCTACACTGATCATTAATAGAACATTTGCATCCCCCCTATACCGTATATCGGAATATTTTACACCATGATCTACCAACACAGGATACGGATGCTCTAACTCATTCGGCAATCCCGTCTGGTTCAAAGTTAGATAGGTAGAGTCAAATCTACGTAAGTGTTTTGGTTTCGAAAACTTGATACTTTGATGGGACGAGGCAGCTTTAAGAAACCACCAGGATACAACTATGGAGCTGGGTGGAATGACTGGGCATATTTACTTTTTTGGGTTATTCTTTATGTAAAGAACAGACCCCCCATACTCGCAAACCTCCTAAAGGATTTCTAGTAAGTGATGCTATAGATATTTCACACTGACAACATGAGGCATTGTATGCTCTTACTGCACTTAAATTATATGCAGTTGATTCATTTAAGCCCTTACCATTGCTGTCTTGTCTCTGTTTTTCTTATGCTTTCTTTTTCTTCTCGGATAAAAAGGTTATTTGGGGAGCATTTAATTTACTGAAGTTGTCTCGCCTTTAGTGTGACGCTTGACTCGATTTTCCAGGGTTCGCTGCACAATTGGGCAGTGAAGTTATGGTAAGTTTTTCACATTATAGGCAGTACCGTAGGAATCCAGCTTGTGGAGGAGTTCGGTAGGATGGGATTGAATTCATTATATCTTGGTTTGAAGTTTATTAAACCGACCAAAAGCGCAGTGAATGAGGCGAATTGCTTTATTATGTAACCTACATTTGAATGTATATACTGCTTTGAGGCATAATATGTTACCTACATAAATTGACGCCGGTAGAAAATGGTATGGCAATAAAAGGAAAGGAGGCGGGTGGGTGAGTGAAAGTTGAAACTGAGGTGGAAAGATCAGAGTTACATGGTGGAGTGCATGGAGAAGTTAATCAGACATGATGGCCGAATGAGTTAGATCTACTGTGTTGGTAGATCATGGGATCGTGGGTTCAAATCCTGGTCGAGTCAAACTAATGACTTTAAAAATTGATACTTGTCACTCCCTAGCCAAACTCTCAGCATTACTAGGATAGGGCAAGGAGCAGTGGAACGAGGAAGACCAGTCATCTGCGACTGAAATTTTCCCTGCTTAATCAACTAATGTACCAACAACAAAAAAGAAAGCGAATAACTGGCAGCCTTAAGTGACTCCATCTCCCAAGGTGACCTAGCTCGCTGCCTTCTGATTGGCTGCTGTGTATTCTGCTCTTTCCGCCATCGCAGCACTCATCCTCCTCTGCACTAGGTGAGCTGGCGGCCCAAGTGAATAATTTTCCATCCACCCATCCGGTTACACTTTGCTCTTGCTTGTACCTCCTCTGCTTGTTTTTCCTATCTATTGTATTCACCGTAGGGATTATCTTGGGTTTAACCAATACTTTTCATTAAAGTTTCACCTGGTTACCCGTACTGCCAACTTCTTGTCGTTCTTTCACCGAATCAGAACTACTGGTAGAGAATAGGTTAAAAGGCACCGAGACGAATTAGTTGAGCAACTGCTTTCGCTAAGAATGCCTGGTTGATACTGTATGTAAATAGCCATGATATTGTCGTGGGGGTGATGAAAATGGGAAATAGTGTGCCTAGAGCGGGACTCGAACCCACATCTCTTTGCATTCCGGCCCAGTGTTCTAACTATTACACCACCTACGCTCCCTGATATCACCACACTACCCACACCTACCTGTCTATGTGGTTACTTGCCTGAGATGTCAGTGCAGACCACTACACTCATCCCCCTGGAATTGTAAGTCTTTGAATGCTTACAATTACATACATATAGGCGATCCTCTAACACATGCATACACAGGGTAGGTTCAACAACCATGCAGCGCATAGCTTGTACAGGATCATGGTCACGGCAACCATTGTCGTGGGGGTGATGAAAATGGGAAATATTGTGCCTAGAGTGGGATTCGAACCCACATCTCTTTGCATTCCAGGCCAGTGTGCTAACCATTACACCACCTAGGCTCCCTGATATCACCACACTACCCGTGCCTACCTGTCTATGTGGTTACTTGCCTGAGAGGTCTGTGCAGACCACTACAATATTTAGATTCACATTCAACTCTCATTCAATGTCTCAAACTCCTGCAGTAATGGGATAAGGGTGGAGGGGTCGGTGATCTGGGGGGTGGGGGGAGGGGGGTAGAGAGAGGTGAGAGCGAGGGTAGGGGTGAGCCCAGGCTAGACACAGATGAATATAGCCATCTGATACAGGACACCTACAACAACACAATTGGCGCCCATTGCCTATATTAAATAGATAGTCACTTCTTTAAATGGCTGTCCTATTGCTTTTTGAACCAGTTTTCTAATAGAGTGACAGCACACCAGTGCTCCTTACAAGTCCTCTAATCATACAATTGGTGCTGTCAGAGTTGTTTATTGAACTCTTGAAAAATGGTGTTTCTGAAAAGGCAAGACACAACAATAAATAAACCAATACCCTTCAGAGTATGGATGGAGGTGGCCAACAGTTTATATTAGCTTTCTTGTTTTGGTGGGTTTCACATCCTAGCGACATCGAAGGTTTTATATCAGAATGGGCACGGATTTAACTAACACTTCGCGCGACTTTATAGTGCTACCCCACTGAGATACCTTTTCTGGTGGCACCTTGACCCGATATCCTACTGTCACTCTAACTGGACATTATGCTAAACAAAACCAGTCCTTGCTCTATCCCCTATCCTGGTCATGCTAAGTGCTCCAAAAGGTAGTGACAATTATAATTTGTGTGCAAGTCTGTTCTTTTAACTCGGCGGGGGATTGATCCCGCGACCTCCAGCATAGAAAGCGAGTCCTGCACCCTCTCCGATAACCCCTCCTTCTCTTTGTGAACGCTTGAAGTTGAAGATTAGTCGCCGTTCTCTACTCACCGCCCACACCCGCTTCTTTTTTCACTTTTAAAAATGTTATTAATGTTTTTGTTACAAGTAAATTATATGCCCATTCCCCGACAACAACCTGACGATTTAGCAGGTCAAAAGCTGTAGATACTTCTAATATGAGAATGGTGGCCTAAAACTAGCACCACAGGTTGGCAGCCTCAATTATAATTCTTGATATCCAAATTTAGAGTGGCATACTATGGTTGCCTTGAGCTTCTGCCATCATGATTTTTTTTAGATTAATATATTAGTTGATCGTTATAATATACCTCACTATAGTTTGAAAAAACTTTTATTATGAATAGTTAAGGCGTTCTCTGTGACGCAGTGGTTAGAATGTTTGACTTTTTTCTAGGTCGGACTCCTAATCTGAAGGTTGGTCGTTTGATTCCCCATGCCCCCACCACCTCTGCCAATTTGGATTTCCACTGCTGTGTATAACTTACAGCATCATCAAAGGCTAGTTGCTCTCATACCACATCTATGTGGTGTGGGAGCTTTAAAATCCCTTGGGTCGGTAAAAGTATAGGCTCTGGCTTGCTATCGACAAACTGTCTAATGGTGAAAACAAATCTATTCAGATTTATCCGTAAGAGGCAGTATAAATCTTCAAGAAAAAAACAAACAAAAACTTGCCCTTGCCTTTTGCTGGTAATGCCACCACCATGAAAAGTAGCGACAAGCATGATTTTGGGTAAGTCTTTGGTTTTGACTCGGCTGGGGGCTTGATTACTTTAAAATTGCATTGTGCATGTTGGCCCAAGGCTCACATGGGTAATTTGCTCACGAGGTTGGTCTATTTTTACCTTTCTTGGGATCTACCTGCCCGCCTCCCCTCACTCTGCTCTCGCCACTGCTACCCTGCACATCGTTTTCACACATCGCCTCTCATGTTTACTCAGGTGATAGTCACACTGTACTTTGCCGCTTGCCGGCCGATTTTCCTCAAGTTTACCACAGTCATAGTTTACCAAGTTTACCACAATCTGATATTAGCAGTGAACAGTCATGTTCTTAAATAACACAATTTGTTCTGAAACAGTCGAAGTTCATTATGCTTTTGTTTTATTAACACTAATGTAATGTCATAATGACAGTGTCGGTCACTGCTGCTTGCCGGCTCATTTTCTTCTTTTTAGCACAAGTCATGGTTATAATTAACAGAATTTGTTCTTAGCAATGAACAGTCATGCTCCTAATCAACATATTTTGACTGAGCTAGTCAGAATTTATTATCCTTTTGTTTTATTTGCTCACGTCTGTTTACCCCGGTCTTGGTGGTGACAGTAGCCTTGGCATGCCGGTTCCCGGACAGCGAGAGTAGTGTTAATACCCACACTAGCCTGAGTAGGCCAAAACTTTGCTGTTCGCTGCCTCATATTCTTAAATTTTAACACTCTCATTAAGTCACTGCAAGTATTATTTAGTTTATTTTGATTAACGTTTGCTCATTTGTGCTTATCGCGGTGGCAGTGAAAGCGACTGGCTGTTTCCAACAGTTAACACCAGGTCGCAGTACTAGGCTGTAATTTGCTAATAGTAATACTTTTGAGACTGCTGGTCGCTGGCTCACTGTATTCACTATTAACTCATGCTTATAATTAACAGAATGTAATTGTAGCAGTGAATAGCCACCATAGTAACACCATCGGGCACACTCATGCGCATAATTACATAATTTGACTGAGGTAATGGAAATTGACTATACGCTTGTTCATTTGCTCACGCCTGTTTACCCTGGTTTTGGCGGTGACAGTACTCAGTAGCCTCGGTCGCTGTGTCGGTCCTCGGCCCGCGAGAGTAGGCCCTAGTGCTAAACATTAACATGCTGTAGTTGATTGTGGTTTAACGTGCTACCACAGTAACAGTAAGGTTTGCTGCTAGCCACCTCATTTCTTCATTTTAGTAGTCTCTAATGTTATTAAGTTACGGTGAGTGAACAGTCATGCTCCTAAAATGACAGAATTTTACTGATACACTGGAAATTCATTGTTTTGTCTTATTAACGTTTGCTTCCATTTGTTAGTGTTTTTACTCTGATCTTGGCAGTCACAGCCATAAACGTTGCCGGCCACTGGCTCATTTTTCTTCACTGTAGCACGCTGTCATTAACAAGTCATGCTCATAATTAACAGAATTTGTTCTGAAGTAGCTCCTTAGTACACATGGAGCAGGACTGTTAGAGAAACAGAAACCTTTGGATAAGAAGCCCATGGCAGATTCTGCCTCAGTCCAGCAGTCAGTAAGTGTTCCCCTGTTGTTGACAAGATGGTAACCACGCCCCCTTCCCCACCTTCCTGGAGTGAGAACATTCCAGCACATACACTCGCCGCCTGCCCAACCCAACTAAAGTCATGCGGCTTCCACTTGTCTCGCCGGCTCTTTTTCACTTTATCATCAATTTGAGCACTGACTTTTATTCCATCAAGTTCACAATTACAGACTTTGATTTTAGCAGTGAATAGAACTAGTTCTGAAGCAGTGAAATTTCATGTAAATTTCTAGTCAATTCTCTTTAGTTTCAACACTTAACATCAGGTGCAGCACTATGCTGTAGTCTGCTAATACTACAGTGACTGCTGCTCGCCAGCTCATTTTCTTCAATTTGAGCACCCTCTCCCCAGATAGCACACAGCCGTCGGGCCGACGGCGGCCCGACGGCGGCCGCTCCGTCGGGCCAACGGAGGAAACCGCCGTCGGGCCGACGTTGTTTTGTCCAACCTCCCCGCCGTCGACTCGACGGCGGTATCCGCCATTGGCCCGACGGCAGCTGCCGCCGTAGGCCCGACGGCGACCGCCGCCAAATGCCCGACGGCAGCCGCCACCGTAGGCCCGACGGCAGCAGCCGCCGTCGAGCCAATGGAGGAAACCGCCGTCGAGCCGACGTTGTTTTGTCCAACCTCCCCACCGTCGACTGTTAAATAATTCCTTAAAATTCCTGGGATTTCTGGAGTTATTTGTTGAAAAAGAACGCTGCTCAACGACCGCACATGTTCCGCTGGCGACTCGAAGTCAACAAACCGTACCAGATAATTCAAATCGTATTAACACGAATAATTACATTAATACGTCGTAATAAATTACAAAACTTTTACAAAATAATCTACACATATTAATAAACAAACCTGTTAAATAATTCCTTAAAATTCCTGGATCAACACCGTCGGCCCGACGTTGGCTCGACGGTGGCCCAAATGAGGAAAATCAATGGAAACCAGCGGCGAACCACCACCGTCGGCCCGACGATGGCTCGACGGTGGCTCAGATGTGGAAAATGAATGGAAATCAGCGGCGGACCACCACCGTCGGCCCGACGTTGGCTTGACGGTGGCCCACATGTGCAAAAGTTTGAAACCCAGCAGCGAACCACCACCGTCGGCCTGACGGTGGCTCAACGGTGGCCCAAAGGTGCAAAAGATTGAAACCCAGCGGCGAACCTCCACTGTCGGCCCAGCGGTGGCCCGATAGTGGCTCAAAGCTGGAAAGAGATTGAAAACCAACGTCGGACCACCACCGTCGGCCCGACGGTGGCCCGATGGTGGAAAGTCAGTGACGACGGTGCGACCAATAGCCGACGTCGGCCCGATGGCTGTATGCTATCTGGGTCTTTATTAACCCACGGCTATCAACAAAATTGGATCTTAGCAGTGAATGGTTATGCTCCTAAATAACAGGAATTGACCTGAGGCAAGCGGTGACAAGTTCATTACACGGTTTATTAACATTTCCTCATGTGTGTTACCCCAGTAACAGTGCTTGCTGCTTGCCGGCGCGTTTTCTTCAATTCGAGTACTCTCTTTATTATCTCACACTCATAAGTAACAATTTGCCCTTCACCCTCACATAGCACAAGGAGAAAAAAAAACTCTCTCCGAAGTAACCACACTAAACCCCTAGTGGTCCTCGCACATGATAAATGTATCAAGCCGGATGCTAGGTTCACTAACCGATTTCTTGCAGCTCTCTGAGCAACCACTTCCAATGGCTTATTCCCCTGTAACCCCAAACTTTTAAAGCATCTGGAGTGGTTCCAGAAGTTTGCTGCATCATTTAATGCAATTGTACTAATTCCCTCTCAGCCTTGTAAACACTGGGTAATTGAATGCAATGCAACACTGACTGCAGCTGGAGCATTTTCAACTACTAACTACTATGAAGCTTAGTTTCCTCCGCCACTTATTGCTCAACTTACAACGATTGCACAGTTGGAGGCCTTCAATCTGGTTCAAGCAGTCTCCTCCCTTATGCCGGCAGATCCAGTGAATTTTGTCGTAATTGTTAATACAGATAAACAAGTCTCACAGCAGGTTCTCTCCTCCGTTAGGGGCAGGTACCCGATACTCTGTGCATGTGCCCGACAGCTGTTTTTACTCTCAGCAAAGTATAATTGTGAGCTTGAGATTAAGTATAAGCCAGGTGCGGAACTGGTGTTGGCCGATGCGATAAGTAGATCATTTAATGATATTCCAAAGCTTCCGCGCTCTGTAATTCACTTAACCTTAATGAGATAAAGGTACTATTTTCATTAACACTCTTAGGTTTCACCCTGTAATTATCATGCAATGTAATTAGCCTGGAAGATAGTACGTTGTTTGCCTATCTCCCAGGCTACTCGATGAGTCACCACCGTCAGCTACTGAAGATTTACCAAGCTGGCCTGGCTCCCCGCACCTGGCAGAATAAAGCTGCCCACCTCAGGCGTTACTTGATGTTCACTTCGGCCCACTCGTTTCCCCCTCTTGCTCCCCGTCTATATGACCTGTTTTCCTTCCTCCTCCATCTAGCCTCTTTCCTCCGCTCCCCTAGGGCTATCCTTAACTATTATAGCTCAATTAAGTTCTGGGTCTCCGCTGCTCCGGGTGATCATTCCAGGCTCATGAGCTGTCCGTCATGAAACGAGCCGTTACCCGTTCCTCTAGACATGTCATCTCCCAAGCCCTGGTTGTTTCAGCGCATCTATTGCGGGTAGTTATTTCCTCCATCCTTGCCCTTAGTGTACCTCCCATAGCCTCAATAGCTGCCCTCTTCATTGGTTTCTTGTGTCTCCTACGTCAAAGTAATCTCGTAGTTAATGCCTCCGTGAGTCCACATTTTCTCAAATTTAAAGATATCCGTATCTCCAAGCCTGGCTCCGAGTCCTAGTCACTTCTCCCAAAACCCGTCCAGTTTCCTCATGCCCTGTCCGTTTCTCGCTCCCGTAGCTTCCTGGTTCCCCTTGCTGCCCAGTGAATGCCTGGGCCCATATGCATGACGTGGTGTTAGCTTACACTCGGTGTGTTTGCGCTAACACTGCTCCTTGCGTACTGAGTTTTCGTCGCTAACCTAGAAATCCCCACCAAAACCAGTTTTGGCTCGCTAACACCGCATCACGCATACGGCCCCTGGTTGCGTTATTTAGCCTCCATAGCCCCGAATCCTGATGACCCTGCTTTCATCCTCCCATCTTCCCATCCCCTGACTCTGAAGCTCCTCACCAAGACACTCCGGGAGGCCTTGCCGCCTTCTATTTCATCTACCTGACGAGTCACTCTCCACAGCCTCCGTCGAGGTGCAGCTCAGGCTTGTGCTGCTGCTGGCCTGCCACTTCCAGCCCTGATGTCTGCAGGCACTTGGAAGAGCCGGTCTCTCCACGCCTAACTGTCTTATCTCAAAATCAAGGATGCTCCATCAGCGCTCGCTCATACTGACTCACGTTTGATAGACCTCCACACATTGTGATTTGTTTTCTATTAAATTTCTATTTAAACCTATATCTGTTTCTGTCTTTCATCCAAGTGTAGCGAGTTGTGCATGTTGGCCCGAGGCTAACATGGGTAATTTGCTCACGAGATTGGTCTATTTTTACCTTTCTTGGGATCTGCCTGCCCGCCTCCCCTCACTCTGCTCTCGCCACGGCTACCCTGTACATCGTTTTCCCCACCCTCACACCCTCTTACTAGGGTCTTCTGAACTGTCGCCTTCCCACCTGTAGCTAGAACTCCATTACTGGTTGCGCATTCCAGTCACCGCATGATACTTGGCCCTGGTCGCCTACTGACTCACGTTTGATAATAATAGACCTCCACCGGTTGTGATTTGTTTTCTATTTAAGTCTATATCTGTTTCTGTCTTTGATCCGAGTGTAGCGAATTGTCTGATAAAAGCATAACATTTAAAAAAGCAAAACACCTATCTAGATTTCCTACCACACATCCAGCCGAGATAGTGGTGCAGTTATCAAGCATGTGTTGTTGCATAGAAGAGAATGATAAGTCAATTTGGTGGAACGTATTACCGCTGAAGCTCCTCATGTCAGACTTTTGATGTGCATATATCAGTAAATCCAAGGTGTTGAGCCCTAGCAGTAATGTAAGAATCCATGTACCAAAAGAAAGTAAATCAATTGGCTCAGTAAAGATGTGTTTAAAATCCCCAGTAAAACTTCTAAATGAAATAAGGGGATATATAGAATTATTATTAAATCCCCATAATCCGGGGAAATCGTCAAATTGTCAAAAGCAAAATCATTACCTTTATTTTAATATATTTATCAAACTTCAATGTTGTTGTAGTTATTAAATATGTATTACTCCGTAGAAGGAATTCACCCTATTCACGCCGTGGCCATGTTGAAACCAGACCGAGGGCAGTTACGCGTCTGCGAGGCGCTGCTGTATGTAAAGTAATGTGAATACTATTTTGTTGACCAAAACCTCTTGAAATCACTCAAATTTGAGGGTACTCATTTTTTAAAGTAACAGATTCATCTTTGCATACCTGTTTTCTATATATTGGCCAATTTTCACAAAGATTGGGTGACCCTTGCATGGTGATTTTTCCCATTCTTTAACTACAATGTAACTGTCAACTTCAAGTCGGCATAGTTATAGTGGTATCATGTAATGCAGCACTGTCAGCGTAGTTATCTGTGCAACACAGTTAAACAACTAGTCTTAGTAATTACAAATTAATAAAAGCTTTAAAAGGGTTAAAATATATATATATTAAGAAAGTTATGCAATTTTGAATTTGAGAAAAGATTGGCAGCCAAGGTGAGCGACTTTGTTGACATTGCCTACTGAAATGCATCTGATCATCACTCAATCTTCATGAAAATTGACCAATAAATAGAAAAAAGGTAATCCCAAACGATTATGATAGTTTCAAAAGTTAATATCTTCAAATTTTACTCCTTTAATTTCTGTAGTAGTTCATACACATTGGCACATAGTAGTGTCTTATGACCATTTCCAATACCGACGCTTACTCAGCCTCGTTATGATGCCTAATTAGGTCGCGCATGAATAGGGTGAATACCGTTCCTCTAAGTCACCTTAATTGGAACCTATCACTGTTATAGCTTACCGTGTCCCAAAATTTCGATGTGTATGCCAACATTAATTTGGCATGTTTTCACTTCAATTATCTCTAAACTTCACCCTTTAAAATACAAGTTACTTCAAAAGTAAAGTGTAAAGTAGATTACAATTATCAACCTAATATTCATAAAAAAATATATATGAAGGGTTCAGGTTCAAAGATGACAAATGCCATCCAGACCAAAATGACATCACAACTACCACGTTTGAGTTGATGCTGCCATAATTGCGATAATCAAATCCATTTTTGTTCACAGAAGCTGCCACATCCCCTATGTAATGCGCTATTCAATATGAAATTGATAGACTTCAACGCTAAAGCGCAACAATGAATTCTCTTTTTACAGAAAACATGGATTTGTCGGTTTTTGCGCCCAAACCCTTCATATACAGTATAGAAACTCAAAACCATCGGGCTATGCAACTTTAAGTAGGACACATAGCAGAACAGGAGAGTAAGCAGTTTTGATGTATTTGTGCCTAAATGGTGTTGATAACACACAATGATATATATTGAGCTGCGCCGCGACCTGCCGAGTCTAATCAAACTGATATTAGACAGGGTACCGTCTGGTAATACTCATCTTTTGCATACTTTTAATTTGGTTATATCTACTATGGAACGCCATGTTTTGTTCAGTATTTAGACATATCATTAAATGTTTAATGATGCCTAAATCAAATTAATGAGATCATCAAATATTTAATGATCTCATTAAATATTTAATGATCTCAATGAATATGTAATGATATCATTAATTCAATTTAAACATATCATTACATATTTAATGATATCATTAATTCGATTTGATCATATCATGAAATGTATTTGAGTATATGTTTAAATCAGGGTACTTTTTATTCTATTTAATGATATGATCAAATCCATTTGATCATATGACTAAATGTATTTGATCATATCATTAAATCAAGTTCATGATATGATTAAATATAGTACATCTAGACATATGTTTAAATGTGTTTATGTATGCTCTCTCTAAATACATTTAAACATATGTCTAAATGTACTATATTTAATCCCCCTCTCCCCTCCCTCTCTTCCTCTCCCCCGTCTCTCTCCCTCTCCCCGTTCCCCTCCTCCTCACCATCCCCGTCCCCCTCCTCTCCCCGTCGCCAACCCCTTCCCCCTCTCCCCCACTTCCGTTCCCCTCCCCTTCCCCCCCCCCCCCCCTCTACCTCTCACTCTTCCTCTCTCCCTCTCCCCTCTCTCTCCGTCCCCTTCCCTCCTTCCCCCTCCCGCCTCTCTGCCTTAACTGTCGTATTCCCCTCTCTCCCCTATCCCTGTATCTGCCGTATCTGCCCTGTCTCCCTGTCTTCCTATCTACCGTATGTGTCGTATCTGCCGTATGTGTCGTATCTGCCTGTCTTTCTATCGGCCGTAAGTGTCGTATATGCCATATGCGCCGTACGTGTCGCATCTGCCGGTCTTCCTATCTGTTGTATCTGCCGTATGCGCCGTAGGTGTCTTATCTGCCTTATCTCCCCCTCTCCATCTCCGTCTCCCTCCCCCCCCCCTCCCCCACCTCCTCTCCGTATCCCTCCCTCGTCCCCCTCCCCCTTCCCCTCTTCCCCTCCCCCTCTCTCATCTCGATCCCCTATCCCCTCCCCATCCCCACCCCCTCTCTCTCCCCCTCTCCCTATCTGTCGCCCTCCTCCCCCTCCGCCTCCCCTTCCCTCCCCTTTCACCTCACCCTCATTTTCCCCCTCTTCCCCTGGCACCTTGTGGATAGCAGTGTTGGAAAGGTACACATGTACTGAGTTACTGGACCAGGACCCAGCTTCTTTAATATCTTCTACGTCTAAACCTTTGGACAGACAAGCTTGTGCGGCACCCCCCATGACGGCTGTGCAAGGTAAGACCTGGCAGGTGACCAAAGAGGTCAGTTGACGCTAGCCGAAGCACTTTGAGGAGTAACGTTGTGTTGAGATGGGCACCCGACATGAATACGAAGACAGGAGCATCAGGCAGGTGCTCAGCCAGTGATGAGTACTGCCTCCAAGCAGTTACAGGCAACATAGAGAGGTAGGCACTGCTGGGAGTCAGAACGCCAAGGGGTTATCCGAGGAGAACCTCGTCTTAGTCGAGCGAGCAACCACTATAAGCTCAAGTTCAATTGCTAACTCATCTGAGTAACGCAGTACATGGGGTGAAGAAAAATGATCATGTGGGCAAAGAAGGTTGCTCTGACGCAAGAGTGTCATGTACCCGAATACAGAGCAGAGATAACCACATTAGCTTGGGGGCCTGCGCCCAAGAGCCTAGTGATTATTGTTGTTAAATGGCCAGGGGTCAGCGGGTACGCCCGAGTTACTATGTACATGGAGTTTTTTACTATGGCGCGTTTCATCAAATTTATTTTATATGAAGCAAAGACTTCAGCATTGCCTGTTACTGCCTCGAGCCAGGTTTTAACGCAATGTAGATAGTGAGGGACTGAGCCCGGTGCCTTAAGTTTGTTTGAGAGGACCAGGATAAATGACATGAGATCGTACACCTCTGGGGAAGTAGGGACCGCTGCATGTTGCTGGAAAAAAACTAGGTAAGTCTGTAGATGTACTGCCTTGTTCTTCCAGGTTTGTGTAGACAGCGCCGTTGAGTACGCGTTGAGCAGCCTGAGGTGGTGAATTAATGTCTAGCCTGGAAGATAGAACCAAACAATGGACATCAAGGGATCAGGATGTTAAACGTTATACTGTCAAGAGACAAGTTGATGGAAACAGGTGACAGGTTCAGTTCTCTGCAGTAGGTGTCTGCCAGCTGGCTGGCTGTAGCACTGTTGTGCTAGGTTTAGGAGTTTGTTGGAACCGGTCCTTTCCGCTACCTGTAGGCAGGACCTGCTGGGAGGTGGCATTGTCGGTGTTGACAATGACTCTGTAATTTTGTGGGTTAGTAGGTAGCAAGAAAGTTATTGCATGGATTAGGTTTAGAGCTCTTAAGTGAGTTCTTATTGAGAGGCTGTTTTTGATCTCTTAGGGGTACAGCCCAGCATAATTATGCGGGGGAGAGAAGGCCCCGCTGGCTTCTAATGTATAGTCACACTCTATCATCCAGATCTTAATGGGCTCCTGGGGAAGCAGAACTAGCCTGGTTAAGTTTGAGGCAAACTTAAGGAACCAATCTATATCTTTTAACAGGTCTTTCATGAAAGGGTGCTGGCCTTTGAAAGGTGTTGACCTCAGGGTGGCAAGAATTCTGTTCATGAACCAGAAAGCAGGCTTAACGCAATTTGACACATGCTGTAGTTTTCCAGCAAAGCTTTGCAACTGCCTTCTAGAAGCCATGGACTTTGTAAACCAAGCTAGACACGCTTTAAGAACCTTTTCCAACTTTTCTTCCAGTAGTGCCACTGTCATGAGCACCGAGTTTATTGTAAAGCCTAACCAGGTAATGGTAGTTCCCGCAGGGGAGCATTTATCAATGGCCAGTGCTAAGCCTAGTCTAGTTGTCAGTGAGTGGAAGTAGTCATAAGCCTGTTCTGCTTTCCCTCTGAATGCTTCTACGCCTACAAAGTCATCAAGATAGTGGAGACAAAAGAAACCTTGGTTCCTCTTTAGCCAAACTACTGCACGGGTGGTTCTTGCGCAGGCGAGAGCAGATGTCCTGCACCTGAATGGAGGGGCTATCTCTATGAAATAAGCGCAGTTGACTAAAATGCCTAATACCGGTGGGACAGCTGACAGACCCTGAGCTGCCTTTAGGCGCGTGATAAATCAGCGCTCCAAAGCCAAGTTATTTTGCCTAATTTACACATACGATCTGCCTACCTTGGTAATAACCCCTTACTACTTAGATCTATTATAATGCGCTTCTTGGAGGAATTCTTTTTCAGCCTGGTCATGATATGGCTGAACTGGCACCAGGGAATGAAGGGGGCTGCTTGAAGAGACCCAGTAAAGCCCCCCAAACTGCACTCTTTTTTAACAAAATTTGAAATGTGGAAATATGCATCTGCATCTGCACCCAGGGCATGGTCTTCAGTGTGGGGGTGGGGAGGTGGTCCACAGTGTAGTCAAGTGGCTGCCTATAATCTAAGTCCTCTACTAGTGTAGTTTCAGAGTAATCTAGAGGAGGGACCTCCAGACTGGAATGTTGAGTCCGGAGGGGACCGAGAGTTTTTCTTTCAAGTAGTTAGGGACAGCCGAGAGCCTTACTTGTTCATAGATTAGGGTGTAATCAGCAAAGTCGGACCACGCCTGCGGTTGGAGGGAGGGCCAGAAAATATCTAACGTGTGGCTGAATTGAGAAGGTGTGGGCGGACAAGTAGTGTTTACAGAAGGGTAATCTGCAACTGAGGGGTCATTAAGCGGTGCTACATGCAATATCCAAGGACAGGCTAATGTTATCATCATCTGCAGCTGGAATCAACAGGTCAGTGGATAGGTTAGACGTAGACAAATCAGTACAAGGTAGCAACAAGTTAGTTGACACAGGCAGTACATCAGGCATGACAAACAGCAATGTCAGGGAAGGTGTGACAGTCAATGGCCTGCAAGGCACCAGGCGCTGGGTGCTGGCGCGCTGGCACGTCTGTCCAATCAGAGGTCGAGAGTCAAGGCTTGACCACCCAGCAGGGTGGGAGGGAGACATCGGGCGAGCCAGCGCAATGTAAACATAATCACTCACTGTGTTGGGCGCTGTTGAAGCGTCACTGTCAGCTGCTTTCTTGTCAAGTCTTGCTCCTTGTGTACCAACAGCCTCTTGAATGTGTAGGTACACCAGGCATAGTGATGCAGCAGACAATCAGGAAGGGTCCTGTCGGAAGCTGAGTGGCTACAGTCCTTGCCCCAATTCTAGGGGTGACAAGGCCTGCTGTCCGTCTCTTTGTTGTAATCCTCACATGGGTTGAGGGGCTGTGACGTAACTGAAGTAGAGGTGGGCGGAGGGGGCGGGGCCCTGGCTGCTGCCGCCGGCCTGTAGTACTCCGGCGTGTAGTAAGTCGGGCGGGTTGTTTGAAGGAACCTAGCTGCTGAAGTGCAGACATCCGATTGTAGATCCTTTATTGCTGAACTATCTGCCCACCCAAGCTCGAGCCTCGCATCAGCCATCATCGCAAACACACGTTCTGACCACCTCCTGCAGGAGGGCCAGTCCCAGGAGATGGACATAACAGCCAGTTCTTCTTTGTGTTTTCTGACTACTGTCTGCCAAGCCAGTGGAAAAGCTGGGTGGGTTGTGAGACATCTGATGGCTGCATAATATTCCCCCAAGTTGCCTCTCCTGTTGCTATCTTATGACACGCGCCCCCGCGTGTAATAAACAAGTGTGACTGGACCACTCTACCTTTAGGTCTTGGTGGAACTGGTGCTGCTTCTGCAAAGATGTCCGCGATTGACTGTGCAACTCGATCACCCTGATGATGCCGGTCTTGGCGGTGCCGGTCTTGGAGGTGTCCTGGGGGGCGGAGACGCCGGTACTTGTTGGCGCGCCCTAGTTAACCTCCGAGGTTTGGCCGTCTGTCTGCTGAAAATCAGCCTGGGTCATCCGGGCTTCTTTTTCTGAGGCGGTTTCATAGTTGGACAAAACAAGACAGTACTGTATACTCCAGGAACACCCAAGAGGAGAGATGTAACTTGGACGTGGTAAGACGGCTTAGCTTGTCCAGTGTGTAGATAGAGAAATCAATGCTGTCCTGTTAGAAGTGACGTGAGCACCGAGTGTGTGTGACACGTGGACCGGAAATCCTGTGAGATCTTGTTTCCAAATTAACCATGTTGCATGACAAGATAGGTAATGATTACAAATAGCAAGATCTCGCACCGACATTACATACTACCCCCACAAGGATTTTTGATTTTAAGACAAAAAGTACACTCACTCTGCTTGAGCCATTGGGCAGTTCTCAACCTGTCAGTGGGAGGGATAACTTCATTTGTTAAAGGTGCATAGTCCGATAGCTTTGAGTTTCTCTCCTTTTATTATGATAAATATATTAAGTTGATCAGTATAATCTACTTAATTTTGTTTGAAATTAAAATATAAATAAATGGCTAAATTTTGGAGTTATTTTATTTCACACATGCACAATTAATGTTCACATGCAGGTCAAAAAGTCTGACACCATAGGCTGCAGCATTAACATATTATATTGAATTAACTTAACATGTATCCCCATAGATGTAGCACCCGCATCTAAATAGGATAGATAGGGTCAAATCTCGGTTACAGTTTTGGTTTCGAAACTGTAATGATTCCATGACCATCATAATCATCACCATCATCATGATCTTAATGATGTGTAAAGATGTTTCGCCAATATGATCTTGAGCTCATTTTTTTTTCCTGAAGATTTATACTGTCTACAATGGATAAGTCTGAATAGACTTGTTTTCACCATTAGGCAGTTTGTCGATAGAAAGCCTGAGCCTACACTTTTACTGACCCAAGGGATTTTGAACCTCCCACACCACATAGACATGGTATGAGAGCACCCGGCCTTTGATGACACTGTAAGTTGTACACAGTGGTGGAAATCCAAATTGGTAGAGGTGAGGGCACAGGGAATTGAACCATTGACCTTCAGATTAGGAGTCTGACGTAGAAAAAAGTCAGACACTCTTACCACTCTGCCACAGAGAACAAAACACAATGTAATAATTATTAATTAAAGTTGTAACATTTGATAGGCTACTCATACATGAGGGTTCATCATCATCACCTCCACCATCATCACCGCCAGCATTAATCACTTAACTGCTTTGGGTCATCGGGTAACCCCACATGACTTTGCAACCAGTTTTCTCAATTTCCCCCCTGTTCTCCACTGACATTTTGGACTTGCCGAACCCCAGGCCTATCCATTCCCTCATGCTGTCTTCCCACCTCTTCGTTTGCCCGCCATCGGACTATGCAGCTTTACATTTCTATTTTATATGCAACGTTCCAGACATGGTGGCCGAATGAGTTAGAGCGTCCGTCTCCCTTGTTGGTAGATCATGGGATCGTCCCTTGTCGAGTCAAACCAATGACTTAAAAATATATACTTGTCGCTTCCTAGCCAGACGCTTGGCATTATTAGGATAGGGCAAGGAGTAGTGGAATAAGGAAGACCAATTTTCCGCGATTGAAATTTCCTCTGCTTAAACAACTAATGTACCCAAAAGAAAGAAAAACGATTTTGTGGAAAGTACAGACTAACAAATAATCATCCCCACTCTGCTCCACCCTACACAGCGACCCTCCTCCAAAACGCCTCGTGACACTCGTGACTGGAGTGTGGCTCTTCTTTCTGGCTCCTTGTCTTGTGTTTGTCTTATTTTTTACAAATGTGCATTGTCGTGGTGGGTGGTGCACACAGAGTCATTATATAACAGGGCTAGAGGTGCTTAGGACCCACCCCTAGCTACAGTCCCCTTACCCCCCTCCCCCCTCCCTCCCTCCATCTCTCCCTCCCACCCACCCATACTCTCATGCTCACTTCTACCACCCAAATCCAAAAGTTGGTCAGAAATATATATATGAGCCTGTCTCAAAAGGTGCTAACTCTTCGTATTTTTGTCCATTGTAACGATTGACACAAAACAGCACAGAAACGGTTACACTGAAAACACAAGGACATTTGCTTCAAATCAATATGTATTCTATTGGGATTATGAAACACCATGTAAAAAACAAATCAGTTTATCCTGAGCAAATGCATAAGTAGATAGTGTGTTGATCGTTACTATGAACAAAGTTTTGTCCCATATTGCTTAGCACCTTTTGAGACAGTCTAATATATATATATATATATATATATATATATATGAAGTGGGCGTGCCTACTCGCCTTGAGCAATGTGCGCACTCGTTCAACGGGCGCGCAAATTGCTTCCGCATGTGCACGCGAGGGTTCTCGGGGGTAAAGCGTTGCTTGGCGACTCGCTAAGCAACGATAGAAGGTCGGGCGTTCGGGGCCTGACCCGGCAGACGTGTTTATGCACGCTCTGTCATTTCCGCCGATATTTGGTCTTTTTCTTATCTAAATTCTAAAACTAACTTAATCAAACCATACGGGAGGGAAAGGGAGTTATCTGCTTCTTTGATAGATATACATATTTCGCTGGTATCCTTGTTAGTTATGGTAAGAATAAAGTCGTGAGCTCTTGTGAAGGTGGATTGGGACGTTCCTTGCATTCTTTACTATCCTCCAGTATTACTGTAGATTAACCGCTATGGAAAACCTGATATTCGATTGCTTTATATGTAATTACGGGGCTTAAGCCTAAGCAAGCCTTATGCAGTTACTTAACCCATCTGCGGGAATATAATGACGAAACCATAACAGAATTAACGTAGTGTTACTTTAGGGCGGAAATTAACGACATTAACTTAGAACTGATTAGCAGTGACAGCGGCGGCATCTCTAGCTGGACGCGTATTTCTGGAATCATTCAGTAACATAAGTAATACCCCGAAATGCGAAGGGGACAGCCAGTTAGTTGAAATAACCTAATTTATAGATCTAGAGATACTTTAGGCCGATCAATGCGCTCGATGGCAAATTGCGTATGTAGACGAAACTCTGGCTTTCCGCCTTAAGCACGGGGAGGACACCGACGGCAACGGACTAACTGCAGACGGGAGGAGGAGCCGCAGCAGTCTGCGTCAGGCCCAGGAAATTCACATGGAAATTATTACATAATATTACATACACTTAACACGTTAGGCTCGCCTTAAGCGGGGGCAGATTAGCCGAACGGTTAAATATATATATATATATATATATATATATATGGGCTAATTGTATCTTCCACCTCTGAGGAACAAGAAAGAATGGCTGGCTGACACTACCCACATGCGAGACTGAATGTCACAGAGAGTACTGGTAGTCGTGAATGTTGTGGATGTCATCAGGCAACATTGACAATTTATCAATATAACATATATTGGTGATTGATTAGTGCTCAACTGGTTATACCATTAGTTATTGCTAGTAAACATTAGATGTATTTATATACCCATGGACGTAGCTACGAATCTCTGTTTAGGTATTAGATAAATTCGTGGAACATTCGAGTGCTGAAAGTGTGAGGCACCTGGAAGATCTGAGGGAATGCCCCCCCCCCCCCCCACCCCAGGACATTTTGAAATGTAAGGGCACCGAAATGCCATTTCCAGCCATTTCAGGGAGGTTATATGCAAGTGTAGTAGTCTGTACATGAGCCCCACTACCACGCGGTGGTGGCAGACTCTATGCCGCACACCTACGCAGTTACACTGAATGGTGCTAGGTGGCGGCAGGCTAGCCAGCGGGCAGACCACGACTTGGCTGCCCTCTACTGCACGTGGCTAGCTCACCCCCCACCCACCTATAGAGGTGACATGGGCCCTGGCGAGTTAGGGGGCGGGGCAGTTGACTGTTGACGCCGCAGAGAGTGGATAGGTTTGGTAATAAACCAGTTGGAAGCATACTGTACTACATCTTGGCGTTCTTCTGTGAGTGCATGCCAGTGTGGAAGACCGTGGACCATCACACATATTTACATACGTCAATGTCAGTAAGCAGGAAATTGTCATGTTATTTCTGTTTAAGCTTAACATGAACTTTGTTAAGGGTAGGTGGGGGTATGGAGGGGGGGGGGACTTCCCCCTTGCCTCCACGTTGTCTACGAGAACAATGGTGGTTATATATGAATTCATCTACAAATGTTCCTTTTGTGGGTTCTTTTATGTGACCCATAGGCATCTGCAGGTGTTATTACTCCAAAATAATACCATGAATACTAATAAATATAAATTATAATGTAATGGAAATTAATATACCCGTCTGTGCCATTCACAATAGATCTTACATATCCATGCTTTCACAAACATGGATATGATGGTGTCTTTTAGTGTGTGCTTACCCTTACAATAGTTTATCTAGTTATTTCCAGTGTTTATAAACCATTCTCGCCCCAATCTAAGCTCCCCATGCGCCCAGGGCCTATATGCAGGAGTCGGTGGTATTCGGTGATAGTGAGCCGAAACGGTGGTAGTCGGGAATTTCCCGGGTAGTGGCGAAAAATGGTGTGCACGAATCGGTGATAGGCCTAACACCAAAGGCTTACCCGGTGGTACCTTACCCCTGGTATATAGGAGGTATAGCGAGTTCATTAGGCCCAAATCTATTCAATGCTGTCATATTTAATAGAATTACATACGCAATAAGTGAAATTTTATTAAATTAATCCTAAAATCGAAGCGAGATTAACGCTGCTGCCGCAAAGACGGCGATATTAATATTGTCAAATCGCAGAATGCAAGCAACCACCCGTATGGAAAGTGATGTCGATCCGGCGGTGGCGGCGATTTGTTTACTTTGCGTTCGTTGATTCGAAAATATAACTATTAATATCGCCGCCGTTACGGCAGCACCGTTAATATTGCTTCGAATTTAGGGTTAATTTCATCAAATGTCACTTATTGCGTGTCTAATTCTGTTAAATATGACAGCATTGAATAGATTTAAGCGTAATATATGGGTACAGACGCAGAGGGATTTCCCAAATCTATAAATAAATTCACGGGTAGCTATAATGAAAGTGGTACGCGCTCCTGCTTAGCACTTGACACAGTTCCCGACGTCGGCGATAGCTACCCGGTAATAGGCTGTACCACCAAACTCCGCTACCACCGGCTCCTGCATACGGGCCCAGATCGAGTATACAAACTGCAAAATAAAAGAATTAAAACCAAAGAAAACAACAAGATAAACGCATGTGCTTCATGCGTGTGATAGTTAATTATTGGTAAACTGCTGTTCTCTTTAGAAGAAAAATATATAAAACACTGGGGGAAAAAAGTGTGTACAAAACAATGTGCAGACGACTTTTAACAGTGAGCAGACCACTTTGAGACGCTTGCTGTAGGGGAAAAAAACACCACCAAAAACCTCGCTGACAGATTTGGGAATGATTGATGACAGACTCGTTGACAGCCTGTCTGCTCTTCCATACTTTCTAGGTTGGCTTACAACGTTCAGCCCCCCCACCCCTCCCCCCGACACCAAAAATATTCCCAACAAAAACAAAAGAACCAACACCACCACACACGCAGACACTGTTAAGCAAACACACATCAATCAGAAAAGGCAGCATGATTCTGTGTAGTTCTGTCACTTTTCACCAAAATGACACCTATATGGTTTCAATCCTACCTTGTTAATAGTAACCATTTATATCCTGTTATCTTAGAATTGTGTTGATGGTTCAAATTTGTGTTTATTCCAGTTGAATGATTATACCAAAGTCAGCGACCAGATGCTAGTCTTCTGGCCCTAACGTGCATGGTGAATTATAATTATTTATGGTTGAAATGATGATACAGTATGAACAATATTAGGCAGTTTCCGTGGCACACCAGTTTGCAAGGGACACATCTATTCAAATGCATTGTCAATGGCCGTGAGCAAACCTTCATACAGAAGAAGTGAAATATCTCTACAACCACACCACCTAGAAACAAATCCCTTGGTGCACATATAGAAAACATGTGTAGCAAAAAGATTATATTAAATTGATAAGGGTAAGGTTCTGGATTTCTATTAATTTTGAATAAAACTAATGTTTTGCACTGTGCATACCGTCAAACTCAAGGCATTGTCAATGGTCGTGAGCAATCTGCATACAGAAAATACAGGAAAAGTGAAATATCTCTAAAACGACAGCACCTAGAACCAAATCGCTTGGTACACATATAGAAAACATCTTTACCAAAAACATTATATTAAATTTATAAAGTCAGTGACGATGCTGTTCGATTTTGATGCATGCACAGAAGCGATGTGTCCCCCGCAAACTGGTGTGCCATGGAAACTGCAACACCAGGCGCAAGTGACAGTGGTCACGCCGGAAGTTATGGTCGGGGCCGGTGGTGGCGCCACCAGTCCCAATATGAGTAAGGAGCAAATACAAGAAGAGTGCCGATTGGATAATAATATAATAAAATAATAATATAATAGTAATATAATGTAGCAATATAATACAACAATTTCATCCGCGACTTTATACTCACATAATGCTTATACCGTATATGTCCCAATAGAAGCATGCTACTCAATATAAGCACAACCCCCATTTCAAGATTGAAAGCATGCAGAAATGGGCAATCATATTCAGACTGAATGCACATAAAATAAGACAATCCCACTTTATTTCAGAGGCACAACAAAAACAAATAAATATTTACGATCATATTCAGACTGAATGCACATAAAATAAGACAATCTCACTTTATTTCAAAGGCACAACAAAAACAAATCTATGAAATTCTTTAACTTTGAATAGACGCGCATCTATGAGTCTGGACTCGCACAGTTTGTGTCTATTGGGATATATACGGTACATTAGATCTATTTATGCCTTATAATATATCATGTGAATATGAATAGAGGTACTAGCATGTTTTATTTGTTATCTATTTGATTACTGTGTATATTATATTTATAAGGGCCCCGGTATCTAAGATGTAGGATCAATTCTATATAACTGCTTTCCTTTCGCAACTTTAATGGTTCATAATGTAAGTTTTTGTCGTTGAGTTTCCGGCAAATTTCATAGATGAATAAATATATTAGGTTGATCATTATAATATACATTGCTTTAGTTGTGTGTAACTTTTCTGTTAAAGGGTTAACCTTGCAAATATCTGAAGTGAAAGCATGCTAAAGACATTTGTTATGCGCATAAGAATGCTATAGATAGGCTACTTTAAAGTGAATTAGCAGATCACAGAGGCACCAAGTTTTTTTTGGTCCATAAGTTGTTTAAGCAGGGGGAAATTTCAGTCATAGACGACTGGTCTTCCTCATTCCACTGCTGGTCGATAGAAAGCCCAAGCCTACACTTTTACCGACCCAAGGGATTTTTAACCTCCCACACCACATAGACATGGTATGAGAGCAACTGGCCTTTGATGACGCTTTAAGTTATACACAGCGGTGGAAATCCAAATAGGCAGAGCTGGGGGCATGGGGAATCGAACCGCCGACCCTCAGATTAGGAGTCTGACCTAGAAAAAGTCAGACACTCTAACCACTACGCCACAGAGAACACCACAGTTGCAATAAGTTTAATGTTTACTGAGTGAACTAGGAATTACGTTGGCTATTTCGCCATGAATATAGATAGCCATTGCTGCCGACAGAAACCTAAGCCATCATCATCAATCTAAGTTGGATATGTAGGATCAAATGCAAGTTACAAGTGCTTTCAGGTTTTTTTTTAAATGATGCTTTCATCGGATTATGTAGCGGTGATGCTTCACCACTTGTCACCCTTACTTCAAGATGTTGAACCTCCGACCATACCCCGTGGGAAAGCACTAAGGGTATGCCAGATGGAAAGCTACAGGAAGTGGCAACTAAGAGACGCAGTTCATCATCAACATACAACAATACTCTACCAGACGCGGTGTTGGAATCGGTAAGAGGTCAGAGCGTTGACTTCTCATGTGGAAGGTTGGGGGTTGGAAACTCCGGCCGAGACGAATGAATGACTTGCAAAATTTATACTTGCCGCTACCTAGCTTGGTGCCCGGCATTACAAGGACATGGGAAGGACTGGTTAGCTCAGTGTCAGGATAATCTGAATGGAGTATCGGGTCATGGTACCAGCAGCCTGGTCTCACCAGCGGGACAGCATTATAAAGCTACTATGAAAATACACTGTCACAAGTTCAGTACCCGTCTTGATATGACTGTAGATGTTACTAGGACGTAAAACCCCAGCAAGAAAACGAAAATAGTCAATCTACATACGCCACCCAGGGAGAGCTAAATGCAACTGACTGCAATACTTGCCCATTTCATATTAAACAGGTATTGCCCGATATGGGATTCATGTCCAAGGACCTTTTGGGAAAGTATTAATTAGCAAACGCCAAAGTGTGTTCCAGAAACCTGACTGAACGATTCTCTGTCACATGTACGCCATTTATTTTGTGAGTAATCTTCAAGCCAACGCAATGTTGATTGGAGATGTATACTGCATATCATGGATAAGTCTGAATAGACTTGTTTTCACCATTAGACAGTTTGTCGGTAGAAAGCCGGAGCCTACACTTTTACCAACCCAAGGGATCTTTAACCTCCCACACCTCTTAGACATGGTGTGAGAGCCACCGGCCTTTGATGACACTGTAAGTTATACAAAGCGGTGGAAATCCAAAGTGGCAGAGGTGGGGGCATGGGGAATCCAACCACCAACCTTCAGATTAGGAGTCTGAATTAGAAAAAAGTCAGACACTCTAACCACTCTGCCACAGAGAACACAACTGTCCTTCTATATGAAAATAATTTTAATTCTCAATAATTCCACTTTTCTTGTGAAAACATGATTATGGAGCAATGAACAAAAAAGTAGGAATGCCAAAATATTAACCTTTTGAAGGTTTGAATCGTATATTTATATCAATGATGATCAATAGAATCTGAACTATGTAATATATATTGAAGGCTTCAGACAAAACAACTGGCAAATTCCATCCGAATCAAAATGAAACCATGACTACCACGCTTGAGCTGAAACTGCCCTTATTCTGATAATCAAATATGTTTGTTTACAGAAGCTGCCACATCTCCTATTTCATGTCCAACTCAATATGGATTGATATAATTTATTGTTGTGCATTCCAGTTGAAAAATCAAATTTACACTTAACAAATACAATGGATGTGTTGATCTTTGCACCTGAACCCATCATATATTTCCCCTTATGAAAATAACTGGTCATAGCAAAGTAGAAGATGGTTATAATAGAAAATGGCCAAGTCATATATGATAGCTCATTTGAAATATGTTCTAATATGTACGTGGTGGGAAGAGAAAACAAACAAAAGAAATGATATCAGAATCGTCCCAGACGATTCTGATATCATGACTAAGGAGGCCACTGGGAATCGTAATGGATATCATGATATGTGATGTACGTGCAATAAACACTAAGATTTCATAAAACGATGGTTGGTTGGTTGTTGGAGTTTTATGTCCGGCCAACAGCTAAGGTCATATCAGGAAAGATACCGACTTGTCACAATGCATACTCATGGTGACTTCATAGTGCTGCTCCACTGAGAGACCAGGTCACCAGCACAATAATCTGATATCTCACTGAGTCACATTATCCTGACACTGAGCCAACCAGTCCGTGACCTATCCTAATAATGCCGAGCGCCTGGCACGGAAGCGACAAGTATTCATTTTTAGGTCATCGCTTTGATTCGACCTAGGTATAAGGTTCGAGCCCCACGATCTACCAAAACGGGAGACGGACGCTCAACTCATTCAGCCATCCCGTCTGGTGGGATAACACGATGTGCATAGTATGTGTACATCCATATATCTTTGGCTATTTGTGTATATTGCATCTCAGTTGTGTCAACAATAAAAGAAATAAAAAGAACTACATTCAAAGTGCCCTTGAGAGTCCTTGGTGAGTTTATATCAGAAAATAGATTGCTTAGACCATCCAAATAGATTTGTATCATGCGGTGGGAATCCATTATTCTTTCTTATGAGAATAATCACAAAGAGAATGCAGTTATGCCTTAGTTAACAGGGGCGTAGCTAGACCTTTAACGATTTGTACTCCTAATTTTGGCAGGGGGTTTAGGGGGCCGCTGACGGCATCACACCCTTCCGAATATGAAATCATATCTAAGTAACCCCCCCCCCCTCTCTCTCTATCTCTCTCTCTCTCTCTTTATTATTTTTTAATTTAATTGTCTTTTTACAAAACGATGTGGACGTTTTGACGTACGCGCGTACGCCTAGCTACGCCCCTGGTTAAGATGTCCCCTTGAAGTGCCCTTGGTGTTTTATACTGACCACTGGGAGGTGGCGCTGATGTGGAGGAATGGGGAACTAGATTTCTTAGTGTTGACTGCAGGTCAGTCAGATGGTAGGGGTTCTGAGGAATGAATGTTCCCTCTTTATACTCCCATAATACACTATTATATATATATAAATATATGCACAATGTTAATATATATACACTAAATGGGAATATATATATACACATTTAACATCTAAACACCGATCACCTTTTACAGATATCATACATTGCTACATGCATCACCTTCAATCCCTCGTCCTGATATGCCCTTAGATGTTGCCAGGTAATAACACTCATAGAAACAAACATCATCAATCTCTTAACTCTCAGGGTCATTGGGACACCCCAGATGATTTGCAACCAGTTTTCTTCAGTTTCCCCTCTTCTCCACTGCCCTCTGTGATTTGCCAAAGTCGAGGCCGGTGTGGTGGTTTCAGCGTGTTCCTGTGCTCAGACGTGTCCCGTTGCTTCTGCGCATGCGTGGATTTCGCATCAACTCGGGTCACCCCAGCCACTTATTGGCGCATGCGCACATCCTACAAACTCGGGTTGAATAATCGAATACGCTCGGGTGGACAGTTTGTTCTTTTTTTTGTAATAACCGATAAAAGTACAGCAAAATAGGATTTAAAGTATTGTATCATGGCCCAGTTTACCTATATTTCCATTTCATTAATCTAAGTTATTCTTTTTTAGCACACGGGACGTGTATGTGTCGACTCCACTCGCGTGTTCTATTTGAAATTCGGATGACCCGAGTCGCCCGGTTCGTGTTAATCGATTACGGCCATGTTTACTAGATTCTGACGCATGCGCAGAAGCGAGGGACACGTCTGAGCACGGGAATACGCTGAAACCACCACACCGGTGTAGGACGTTCAAAACACTACCCCGTTCAGAACACTACGGTAGTGTTTTGAACCTAGGTTCAAAACACTACGTAGTGTTTTGAGCTTAGGTTCAAAACACTACTGTTAAGTTCAAAACACTACCCATACATACTTTGAAAACACTACCCAAGTTCAAAACACTCATGACATGGCAGTAGCATAAAGTATACAACCAAATTATATTTATTATACGTTGATGGACTGCGAGGGTCGGCAGCGCGCGTCAGGAAATCGGCAAAGTTTTGTGCTTGCACAAAACGTTCGATGTGCGACAACGTGCGGGTGCTAATGGGGTTGTCACATTATGACGTTTCTCGCCAACGCGCGTCGACGTGTGTGATTTTTTGCTGCAACATCGGGATACGTCAGGAAGCGTTACGCGCACTTTAGGCGCTATTGGTATTCGTTGATGGACGGCGACGGTCGGCGAGGATCGATCTTAGATGTTGCTAGGACATAAAACAACAATCAACAACAACAACCCCTACTGCCCCACCATACTGCATTCGTCCCCACCTTACTGCATACTGCATCACGCTACTACAAATGAAACTGAATATGCAACAATTATAACATATTTTTTAGAGTAGTGTTTTGAACTTAAGGGTAGTGTTTTGAACTTAATGATAGTGTTTTGAGCGTGGCCACAGTAGTGTTTTGAACCTACCTTCAACTAGGTTCAAAACACTACTGTAGTGTTTTGAACCTAGATTCAAAACACTACCGTAGTGTTTTTGTGGGGTAGTGTTTTGAACGTACTACACCGGTCCATTCCTTGATGTTGTCTTCCCACCTCTTCTTCTATCCGCCTTGCTTTTCCCCCCACGTCACTGTGCCTTGCCAGATGGTTGTATCCAGACCCGATAAACAGGTGCATAGCAACTTTCGCAAAGTCTATCGAATTAAGGCTGGCGGATACCAGCCGACATTGAAGATAGACCTCCCATTGATGTGAAATACCACTTCTAGGATCCAGCGTATATTAAATTCTGAAGGTGGCAAAACATAGAGGTGTGTGTGTTATCTCTTAACACAAGTCAAGATGGTTAACTTGTTGTATTAAAAATGCTATATATATATATATATATATGTAAAGAGTTCAGGCCAAAACCACCTAAACGGCAATCCAAAAATGTAGTTTAAATTTCAGATTTTTACCTGAAATTAAAATAGTTTTAATTAATACTAATTCCACGTTTCCTATGATCACATGGTTATAGAGCAATGCACAAAAGAGTAAGAATAAGTGTGTGTTTGTTAATTGAGGGTTTGATTCCAATGTTTATCTCCATTTTTGGATTGGCGTTTGTGTGGTTTTGCGCCTGAACTCTTCACATATATCAAATAAAATATTTGTATATGAAAATAATTTTCATTCTCACTAATTCCACTTTTCTTGTGATAACAGGATTATGGAGCAATGAACAAAAAAGTAGGAATGCCAAAATATTAACCTTTTGAAGATTTGAATCCTATATTTATATTAATTTTGGATTTGGCGTTTATGTGGTTTTGCGCCTGAACACCTCATATATATTCAGGCTTCTTAATGTTTGGCTTCCCAGGCTACATTGAATCTGACATCATCATCATCAATCCTTTAATTGAGAGGGTTGTTGGGCTACCACGGCTGATTTTACAACCAGTTTTCTCCATTTTCCCCCATTCTCCGCTGCCCTCTGGGACTTACCAAACTCCAGGCCTGTTCCCGATCAAAAATCATGTCTGGCTGGTATTCACCAGGCATTTCTGATACTGGAGGCAGCACTGATGATGTTTTCAGGGGGATCGCCCCTCCGCGTCTCCCGACAATACTTGCACATGCACTTGGTATTAGAGGCTTGTATATGTTCCTAGAAGAAGCCGGGAGCTATTTACACAACGGGTTTTTTTCAGTTCACTGCACGTTTTTTAAAGGTAAGACTTCTTCGACCAAACCACATGCTGCCAGATTCGCACTGAACAACAAGGAAGTAACACCAAAGACCCTACAATACTAAGACGGCTCACTCAGCCTGTACTGTGTAATCAAAATGATCAAACCCCTCCACTTGGTGCGCTAGATGTTCTCTTGGTTAAACAGTTGCTATATTATATGTATAAATGTATATATGAATGTGAAAGATGTGTGATGATGGCAATGATGATGATGCTGCTGCTGATGATGTGTATTTGTTCATAGCAATTTCATATTGATGTGTATTCATACTTACCGATCTCTTGTACAATATAATTGTATGTGTTTACATGTGAAACACCAACCAGCAGCTGGGCTGATCAAACCCACCACTAGGTGGCACTGCAAAATTTACATTACCATGGGAGAGATAGGGAATGAGCTGTCTTAGTATTATAGGGTCTTTGGTAAAATACGTCTTTGCATCTTTGGTAAAATACATGGAGCATGGAAATTAGCCACGAAATAATGCGGGTAGGTAACAAATAATCGATTAAATTTATATAGAAAATTAAAGAGAATGTTGGTCAGTATAATACTCACCAACATAGTGATGTTATAGTAAATTAATGGAATCAACCCGATAATGGTTTTAATTATATGCACACTTACTTAGACAAATGGCTGAAGGTGTGTGAAAGCCTGGTTTGCATCATTCTATCTCGAAGAATGTGATCGATGAACCATTAATATAACACACTCCCTAAGCTAGGTTTCACTAACACAGCTCACTGATTTCAGAAAATTGTCCTTTATGCTCTACACGAAGTGAATTGCAATTTATTGCGTGTTAGTTAGTTGGATTAATGTGTGGCTTCCCTTGTATGTAGGCTACATTAAACCTGACATAAGTTTTCATAATACAGTACAACCCTGTTAAACCGAGCTCGGTTAAACCAAACGATCGGTAATCCAAACTTTGTTCGTGGGCCCGGCAAAATACTACCATTTATCATATAAAAAAGTTGGTTAAACCAAAGTTGGTTAATCCCAATTATCGGTTAATCCAAACAAAATAGTCAGACCCCAGTCCACTCCGGTATGGTTAAACCAAACTTTCATGTGGTTATAACGTCATCTGATACCCCACAGACTTTGTTATATGATAAATGGTAGTATTTTGCTGGACCATCGATAGAAGGTTTGGATAAACCGATCGTTTGCTTTCTAGGGTCCCTTCAAGTTTGGTTTAATAAGGTTATACTGTATGTGGGTTATTGTGTCTACTTTAATTCTGACATAAATCTGCTTAATGTGTGGATTCTCTTGTATGCAGGCTACATCAACTCTGACATGGTATACTAATGTGCCCACATTAATGCTGATGTAGGGCTTCGCATATGGTATGCGGGTAATGTAGTCTCTATCTGCTAAAATACCTCAGGGAGTTTGACGCCCCTGCCTTGCAAAGTTATAAACCACTGCCTTGTGGTACAGGTTCTTGATAGAACCAAAAGCTAAGGGAGCAAACCCTAACATAAAACCATGCTTCCATGGCAGCATTAAGGGTGGTGATGAAGGGAACTTCCGTCATCTCCCGGCCAGCTACTGCAGGGACAAATAGTTTGTGCCTGTCTTGACATGTTCTTGCCGGTGTGAGACCTCTATTTGCTCCCCGAGAGAGTGCTGCTAGTAACTTGCAAAAGCCAGCAGCACTTCAACACTTTGCAAGGGGCGTTTATGAAATGCACAACCGCACGAAATAGCGGCGGTTAAGGAATAAAAGCAGTCTTTGTCGCATGATGATGATGACGGCTTCTTAGTGTTTGGATTCCCATGTGTGCAGGCTACATTGAATCTGACATCATCATCATCATCAATCCCTTAATTGAGAGGGTCGTTGGGGCACCGCAAATGATTTTACAACCAGTTTTTTCAATTTTACCCACATTCTCCGCTGCCCTCTGGGACTTACCAAACTCCAGGCCTGTCCATTCCCTTCTGTTATCTCCCCACCTTTTCCTTTGTCCCATTCTGATATGACACTAGATGTTGCTAGTACGTAAAACCCCAAGAAACAAACACACATCTTCCCATTTCCGCCTCGCTTTCTTCCCATTAATGTTTTGGGTTCTTCCGTCTACATTGCATTCTGACACAGAACTACATGTGTAATTTTGTGTGTGTCCTTCTGTGATATACAGTGTATTATAGCAGAGGAGTCACTAATGCTCCTGGCCATTGACACATACCACCCACCACGGCACCATCCTGCCCCCTCCCCCCCTACCTGTCAGGTCACGTGTTCTCCCCGTTCCCACCGATATAAACTCCTACGCCCCTGGTCGTTTCTTTGGGCATAGTGTCCACAAAAGATGGCAAACATGTGTTTGGAGAGTTCATTTGTCAAGACTTGCTTCATTTTGGAGAACATTTAAACAGAGGTTACCCTCGTAGCCCTTTTTTGTTAAAGTGCATGTCACGCTATGCTGGATTGAGCAACGGACAGAATTGTCTAGTCTGGTGGTGTTCGGGTGTGATAAGTATCAAATTGTGTCAAAATGTTGCGATATCGGGTCAAAGGCCACCGGACAAACGGACATGAAACGGACATGAAATGTACATGAACGGATAGCCAACGGACGATAATTGGACTAAACAAACTCAAGCCGGAAAAGAACCATAGACGTCAATCAGGCAGCATCCGTTCGAAGTTTTGTGCATGTTCAAAACTTGTAACAGATCGGGCCAGATATCAATGGATATGCAGTGGATATGCAATGGACACATACCAGACTTTGCCGGATATCAACGGACTTTGCTTGGTTTCTTTCCGTTTCCCCAATCCGGTGATGTGTGACAGAGCCTTAAAGAAGCTATCAGCTGATGTTCACATAATTTGTCTCTAAATAAGCCAGTGGCTTAGCCAACAGACTAATACAGCCTGCTAAATGGAACACTCAATTATTCACTTGGATCATTGCCCATCCACTACTTGTTTAGCCGGGTTTTTTAAGGGTTTTATTTTAATTAGTTGGTTAATAAGGTGAAATTTCAATCATGGAGAATTGGTCTTCCTCATCCCACTGCACCATCCTAGTGATATTGAGCATCAGGCTGGCTAGCGGCACGATTACATTTTAAAGTCATTGGTTTGACGCAGCCAGGGTTCGAATCCCACAACCTACCTAAACTGGATGCGGGTGCTCAACTCTTCCGGCCATCGGAATCTCTAATTGAGATATTTATTATATTAATTTTGCATTAGTATATAACACGTACACATACTGTTAGCTTGTTGTTGTTTTACGTCCTAGCAACATCTAAGATCATATCAGGACAGGTACCGACTTGTGACAGTACACGCTCATGGCGATTTTATAGTGCTGCTGGGAAATCACACCACCGGCACCATGACCCGATATCCCACTCAGTCACATTATCCTGACACCGAGCCAACCAGCCCTTTCCCTATCCTAATAATGCCAACCACCAGGCTAGGAAGCGACAAGTATCAATTTTTAAGTCATTGGTTTGACTCGACCGGGAACCGAACTCACAAACTCGCGATCTTCCGCACGATTCGGCCACCGCGCCCTCGGTTGTACACATACTTAGAATACATGATTGCAATGGAGTTAAAGTTACATGGACCAAAGTAACCTTTATTTTCAAAACAAAAACACTTAGTAATATTTGATTATATATAATATTCCAACTTAGACAAGTGTGCATTCACTAGTTATTTGGGATCTCTTATACAGAATAATCAGTGAATTCCCATCGCCAGATGGGAGCCTGGGTCATAGCTCCAGGAGTTTTGGCAAGCTTGCTGAAATTATTTAGGGTTCTTTCAAGTCAAATTTCTCCAAAGTTAGTAATTGTTCATCAAAGCTACTCCAGACTAATGACGATTAGGTTATGAATATAATTTTAAACCTAATATATTTATCTTTTTTTTTAAAAGGGAAAATTTAAAAGCCATCGGACCATGTGACTTTTAGATAAAATGTGCTCATATGAAATTTAATATAGGTGTCTACGCCATACCGCCCGAGAGGCTGGGTGGATGCATTAGTAAAGGCAGTGAATCCCCTGGGCCTATTGGGTTAAACATGCAGGGTAGCACCGAGGTCTCCGCTTTGCGGGTTTACAGATGCACCCACATGTGGTTTTGACATTCATGTTTATTAACTATTCATCGACGAAGACGTGGGTGAATTTGAGTCATGTATGTAATGTATAAATCATTTATATGTATATTATTAAATATGTAATGCCATGTATGATAGAGACAATTTTTTTTTTCTTTAAGATTTATACTGCCTGTCATGGATAAGTCTGAATAGACTTGTTTTCCCATTAGACAGTTTGTCGATAGAAACCCCGAGCCTACACTTTTACCGACCCAAGGGATTTTTAACCTCCCACACCACATAGACATGGTATGAGAGCAACTAGCCTTTGATGACGCTGTAAGTTATACAGAGGGGTGGAAATCCAAATTGGCAGAGGTGGGGGCATGGGGAATCGAACCACTGACCTTCAGATTAGGAGTCTGACCTAGAAAAAAGTCAGACGCTCTAACCACTCCGGTACAGAGAAACACTTGCGAAGGAGAAGACTTTTATTCTATAATTCAAAACCAGGCACAGAAATTCATTTTGTTTGGCTAATACAGTTTTAATCAGGTTTAAGCACTTTTATAATAGCCCCTGGTATGGCTATGAATAGCTAACAGTCATATTTCAACCTGAACCATCATCAGTACAGATGATACTAATTCACGACACAGACACGGACTACTATAATATGGGCCTTTATTTGGGATGCTAAATGTCATTACAAGTTAAGGCTAAGTAAAGTAGTCTAAGAGCAATGAGTTCGAGATCAATTAAGTAGGCTAAGAGTAATGAGTTTAAGGTCAATTAAGTAGGCTAAGAGTAATGAGTTTGAGATCAATTAATTAGGAATAAGAGTAATGAGTTTGAGATCAAGTCGTCAGTTTGAGTTCAATAGTTCAAGTCTGCCGATCAACCAGGTACTCAACCCCACCAATCGACTGTCCTAAATATGGGTTGGTGGGCGGTAAATTTTGGAGATCGGCTTGTCTGGTCAGAGCGGCAGCTTAAATGGAAGTGCTGTTAGCAGTGGACGCACCGACAGGGCGCAGTTGAGGCTTGTAGTTCATAATACCGCCGCTAGGTGGTAAAGTTCAAGCCCAAAACAGTAGGTGGCGGCACAAGTAGTCTTCTCTCCACGTCAGAATTACCCATGATGCGAAAGCAACATGGCCAATTCGCGATGCGGAGATGGACTACTATAATATGAGCCTTTATTGGGGATGCTAAATGTTGTTACAAGTTAAGGCTAAGTAATTTAGTATCAGAGCAATAAGTTTGAGATCAATTAAGTAGGCTAAGACTAATGAGATCGAGGTCAATTAGTAGGTTAAGAGTAATGAGTTTGAGATCAATTAAAAAGGCTAAGAGTAATGAGTTTGAGATCAAGTGTTCAGTTTGAGTTCAATAGTTCAAGTCTGTCGATCAACCAGGCACTCAACCAAATAGTGAGGAGAGTCCCTGGGGAGACTTGGTGAAAGCCGCTTTCGGAACGTAGATGTGCAGAGCATTGGACCTCCAATTTCCTAGGTCACAGACGTCGGTGATCCCTACTCTGGCCTTTGCACAGGCCTGCACCGCGCCTCTTCATAGGCTATGTAGGGTTATCCTTCCAGATAGTGGGTGTCCCGCCGCTGATAGAGCCAACCTTAGTGCCTCAGTCAGTGTTCGAGCGTGCAGGGGGTTCCCATCGGTGGTCAGGAAGGCAGGGCCGTCCGGCTCGACGCATGTGTTGTTTTTGTACTTTCTCCAGGCTTGGAGTGGGCAGTACTTGGAGGACAGGATTGCCGGGATGGAGACCGAGTATCCGCCGTTGTGGTTTTTAGAGGTCTCGGTAGATCTTATGTGTACCGTCAGCTTGCCGCCATCGTCGACGATGTCTTTTCTGGTGATCGTATGTCACGTGTTGCTAGTCCGGCCCATCACCAGTAGGCTTCCTTGGCGTAGTTACGTGAAGTATCCCACTAGGAGGGCGGTGTCAGCACCCGGACCTTGGCCTGGTCGACAGCAGATAGTCGAGGGCTGCTTTGAGGTCATCGATGGTGATTGGGGGTATCTGCCTGGGTATGTGCAATGAAGCTTGTCATCAGGCTTGTCTGTGCCCAGGGTGTGAATGGGGGTGAGTCATTGGCCTGCCCACGCTCATCGTGGGTTAAGAGGTCATCAAGTGGGTTCCTGTCATGGGGGATGCTTAGTGAAAATCCTGGTTAGTGCTGTCCTCTGTAGTGGCTGCTGCCGCTTTTTTATCCTGCTGCCTACACTTTTTGTTGCAGTCCATCTCTTTAAGCATGTTAGCGTTATGGTACTTCTTGGTGCACCAACCACACAGATGCACCAGCCTATCTGGCATTACTCCATGTATAGCCGTGAATCTGCAATCTCCTCCCCAGTTCAATTTGTGACAGGGGCGGCCATCTGTCTCAGCGTTAAAATCTGTCTTGCGATACTGTCTGTAGCTACTGCCCGGGCCAGACTCCTGTTGGGTGGAGCTGCTTGCATCGTCTGATCGGCTGACAGGTTCTGCCCACTGTTTTTGGTGGGCTTTTTGGCGTGGGTGTGGCAAGTCCCGGTTAAGCAAGCGGGCCTCTGTACATCTTTTATGGCGTGAGTATCCCTCCAGGCTCTATGGAGCCTACCATCTTCAATCATTGTGAATATCTTCTAGGACCACCGGAGACATGTGGTCCAGTCCCAATGTGCTGCCATATTTGATATCTTCTCGAGATGCTCCCAAATTGGAGTTGCCTAGGCCTTTGCTTTGCCAGGTCTCTACTCATTCTGCAGTGTGCCGAGTAGTACTTGTGCCATTCACTCTCGCCTAGTCCCACCTTCCCTTTATGGTTACCACGTATCACAAACATGTGGGGGCATTAACTGCTTCCTACCTTGCTTTTTGTATGGGCCTGTCTCCTGCAATGTCTAGTAAACTGTCTATGGCTTCTCGGTTGTCTGCATCACTGTCAGTTGACGGTGAGCGTCATGTGTTTCGGTCCCTTCTTTCGTAGTATCGCACCTCATCATCTTCTCATCTTACTGCATAGCTGTCCGGTCATCACCTCCACTGTCTCCACTCCGGCATGCATCTGGTGCAGGCGTAATCTGGTGAGCGGGTACTCCGGTGCAGGGAGTGGGACCTCCTGCCACGTGTTGAAGCTGGTCTTGGTTCCTTGCATTGGGGCTCCTCCCCAATTACCGATATGCTCGGGGATCATTTCCTCTTGTTACCGGTGGTCTCCATGGCCTCCATTCTATCCATTAATCCTGTTGTGGCGATTTGTGGTTCCTGCGCGAATGTGTGGGCTATGATTTGTTTGAAGATGACCATTTGGATGTCAGCGGTGTCAGTCCGGTTCACTGCTTTCTCGTCAGCGGCATCTGCTGATGCGGCAGCCGGCCTGGTTACAACTAACCTGGGGCATCCCAGTTGTCTGGGCATTCTTGGTGGTGATTCCGGCTCCTCCACTGGCTCCTTTCGTTGGCGTTTGTTGGCTCTCGGCATTGTGCGTGGACTTGTCAAATTTTGGAGATTGGTATGTCTGGTCGAAGCGGTGTCTTGTATGGAAGTGCTGTTATCAGTGAACACACCGACAGGGTGCATTTGAGGCTCATAGTTCATAATACAGCCACTAGGTGGTAAGGTTCAGGCTAAAAAATGGTAAGTGGCGGCACAAGTATTCCTCTCTCTGCGTCAGAATTACCCATGTTGTGAAAGCAACATGGACAATTTGATTGTACTACTGTAGTCTTAAAATCTGGTTAGTAAAAACCAGTCCATCTTTATAGCCTGACTACCAACACTACTTATTTGCAGAGTTATGAATATATACTCTAATTAATTAGATATATTAGATTATTTTCTGTTGAATATATTTCTTGATAATTAAAGACTCGAAGCAGCATCTAAAGGGTGGTCCCGGTCATACACTTGAAGCACACCAGGCACACATCAGTCAATTTTCACTTTTTTTCTCAAAATTACACAAAGGACATGGACCATCAAGCTGTCAGACAAAGGAGGATAGATCGGAGTAGGATGGATTGTTCACGGAGGATATGATGGGTATTGTGATGTGTACTGATCAGTATCACCACGGTGGTATCACGGTGAGGAATGAATTCAATTTCTGACTAGCCCCGGAAGTTAACTATAGTCAGGGTTACCGAATGTTATCCTGCACTTGGTATCTATGCTGTCCATCACTAAGGAGCCCGTGGTCAAGGCTTTGAATTATGCATGTTACCGGCAACATGGACAATGATGATGCTTACTGATACTCATTGTTTAACGCCATCTTGCCAGCAAGCGCAATACAGTATAACCCTGTTAAACCAAACTTGAAGGGACCCTAGAAATTAGTTTGGATTAATTGGTTTAATAGAGCTTTGGCTTTGACTTTGACTTGGCTTTGACAAAAACATGGGTGCATTATGAATGTAATATGCAATGTATGTGGGTGCGTTGATTAATGATTTTCATGTATATACAGTATAACCCCATTAAACCAAGCTCGGTTAAACCAAGTGATCAGTTAATCCAAACCTTTTTCAGCGGCCGGGCAAAATACTACCATTTATCATATAAAAAAGTCTCAGATGACCTTATAACCACATGATAGTTTGGTTTAACCGTACCGGAAGTGGCCTGGGGCCCAACAATTTTGTTTGGATTAACCAATAATTTGGATTAACCAACCTTTGGTGTAACCAACTTTTGTATATGATAAATGGTAGTATTTTGCCAGGCCGCTGAAAAAAGTTTGGATTAACAGATCGTTTGGTTTAACCGAGCTTGGTTTAACGGGATTATCCTGTATTCAAAAGAGAAAAGTTAATGCTATTTATTCTGTCAGTTTTGCTTAGTATATTTATATGCCTGTATTGAAATTTACATGAACATCTACAATGATTAGATGTACTTCAAATGAGACTAACAATTATCTCCGATGACATTTTGAAGTGGGTAAATTTCTGTTAAATGACAGTGAAATATAATTCACAAAAGATGGCTAAAATGTTATAATGTGATAGAGTCCAGTTGTTGTTAGGAACTATAATAATGTGACATTGGTAAAGAGCACTCCAATGCTATTTATTAAAAGATGATTGGCCTTCCATATTTAACAGAATGTTGATAACATATATGGGATAGGGGAATATATATGTGAAGAAACAAATATTGTATGTCGAACGAAGGGAGGGGTCAGCTCAACACAACCATTAGATCAACGGTGTTCTCTGTGGCGTAGCGGTTAGACTGTCTGACATTTTCTAGGTCAGACTCCTAATCTGAAGGTCGACAGTTAGATTCCCCATGCCCTAACCTCTGCCAATATGGATTTCCACCGCTGGGTATAACTTACAGCATCATCAAAGGCTGGTTGCTCTCACACTATGTCTATATGGTGTTGGAGGTTACAAATCCCTTGGGTCGGTAAAAGTGTAGGCTGGTGCTTTCTATCAACAAACTGGCTAATGGTGAAACCAAGTCTATTCAGACTTATCCATAATAGCCAGTATAAATCTTCAAGAAAAAATAAATCGTTAAACCTGGTACCTCACCTCTTCGCTGCACTTCTCCAATCTTCTTCCTGTCTTTTTTCTCTATCACACCATATTAAGTCCTGCCTCTATCACACCATATTAAGGAGGGATATTCTACAACACGTAAATGATTTGCAAAGCAATAACCATGGCCACCCAAATCGCCCCTCCACTCCTCCCATCATCTGTCTCTTTCACTAATTCAATAGGAGGGCGACACCCACCAGAAGGAAACAGCCTGGCAAAGCAATAAGCCTGAAACTACATCTTCCCTTCACTCTCCGTGGCCTGGCTCCTTTTCCGTTTAGCCAATCACAGCGCATTCTCTCCCCTCCCTCCTTCCACCTCCCCTCTCTCCCTACACCCGTCCTTCCATTCCACCTCTCCCCTCATCCCGTTCTCGCCCATTCTTTCGCCTTCCCTGCCTACCACTCTCCCCTCTCTCAGTGAATTGCTCTCTCTCACTAGACCTCCCTGTCACTCTCTCTCTCTTAGTCTTTGGCTCATTCACCCTCCTTTCTCCTTCCTCTCTCACCTCCCCACTCTTTTTCATCTCACTCAAAGACTCTCTCACTTCTCTCTCTCATCCTACCTCTCTCACCTCTATCATCATTTTCATCTCTCGCTCTGTCCCGCGCTCTCTCGCTATCTTCCAATCTAAGCCTACTTCTCTGGCCCCAAACTCCCCCCCCCCCCCCATAGTTACACCCGCTACCTGTTCCTCCTTTTCTCGCCCTATCTTTCCCCTCTCTCCAGGTTGGGGGAACATCTGTATTAACGGATCATTCCTTTAAAACGATACGATCCTTTACCTGCTTGATTGCTTGGGGTTGTTTGTATCCTTACGGCGGTTACTGGTTGCAGAACTGCAACATTATAGAGAGGCTCCGATAAATCGGCCCAATCTTTGGTTGAAGATTAATCTTCAGTAGGGACGGTTGGAGAAGCTGGGGACATCTTTACAATGTTGAAACAGCGAAGAGTTGGGGCGGCTACGAATCTCTTCGGTCCGGCGGTAGTTGACCACTTGTATCCAGCAGACAGCAGCAAGGGTTTCGAGGAAGGGCGGGTAAAGATGGGTACAGCGGTGGTTCCAGCAATGAGAACAAAGCAAGAGAAAAGTAAAGGTACAGGGCCCCATGCAAGCACACAACTCCCCTGGTCAGGGTGAGGAGTATGCCTGGAAGAAAAAAAAAGGATAGAGTCTAGGAAAGAGAAATGAGGAGAGTTGAGTCAAAGGACCGTGTCTATTTGCTCTATGGTGACCAGCCGGCAATCCAAAGACACGGACAGAGTAAGAGTAGAAAGTGAAATGCTGGCAGGCTCCCCCTCCTGGAACTCTTTTCAGACATATCAAGGAGGAGCAAGGCCAGCGGAGAGGAGATAGAGAGAGGTGTGTATGAAGTGCAGTCCGGATAGCAAGTGATCCTTTACACTAGCTGCAATCTTTATATAGCTGCAAGCATAAATTGGGCTGTTTACATGAGAGAGTCATGTAGGTGTTCAGAGATCAGGTTGGTGACCACCTTCTAATGAAGTTCATACATCTCTCCCCTCCTCTCTCCCCTATCTATATGCGCACCTTCTCTCCCCTCCTCTCCATATCTCTTGTCCTAGTACTCTCGCCTCTCTCACTGTTTTCTCTCCACCTCTTCCCCCTTTCTCCCCACTAGATTCACCCTCTCTCACTCCCTCTCTCACATCCCATCTCCTCTTTCTCTCTGTTTTCCTATCCAGCCTCTCCTCTCTCCCCTCTCCCTCTAGATCTACCCTCTCTCATTCCCCCGTGTTCCCTCTCTCATCTGATCTGTCCCGTCTCTGTTTTCCCATGCATCCCCTCTCTCCTCACGCCACACTAGATTCACCCTCTCTTACTCACTTCATCTCTTGTCCGATGCCATCCCCCCAGCTCTTGCAGTTTTCCTCTCCGCCTTCCCCCTCTCTCCCCCCACTATAGATTCACCCTCTCTCTCTCGTCCCATCTACCCCAGCTCTCGTTGTTTTCCTCTACGCCGACTTCCTATCTCTCTCTGTCTCTCTCTGTCTCTCTGTCTCTCTCCATGACTCTGTCTGTATCTCTCGTTGTCTCTCTCTGTCTCTTTCTGTCTCTATATGTCTCTCTCTGTATCTCTCCTTTTCTCTATATGTCTCTCTGTCTCTCTATTTGCCTCTCTCTGTCTCTCTCTATCTCTCTCTGGCTCTCTCTCTGTTTCTCTGTATGTCTCTCTCTCTCTTTGTCTTTCTCTGTCTCTCTCTCTCTGTCTCTCTCTCTTTCTGTCACTCCCACTCCTGTGGGGGCCCATCATACTGCCCGACGGGCAGGCTAGCCGGCTGGCCGGTAATGTTTCCGTCTCGTCTTGTACAATCCGAGAACCGCTTCATAATCATATCCCATGATGCACCTGGATGGGAACCTTTAAGGTTAAGGCCTCGGCGTTGCGAGCTGGAATGCAGTCAGGTGCTGCTGGTTGCAAGACTGGCGGCGGGCGGTGAGGGCTGCGGGCGGGCGGCGGGCGGCGGGCGGCGGGCGGCGGGCGGCGGGCGGCAGGCGGGGTGAGCCGCGTGCCTGGGTGGGCGTTGAATGAGAGCTGTGAGAAGGAACTGGCCTGGGCGGTGTTGCAGACAATTAGGAACATCATCCCTAGAGTACGGATTCAGACCCGGATTTCTGCCATTCCAGAACCGCGCCAAACCGTTGAACTGTCTAGGTTCCCTGATGAAATCAACCTAACCATGTCTAGCTGCGTATGGGGCATTTCACATATATACATATGTGTATTTGGATATAGATTGTTATATATTGTTATATATTTTATATAACTCTTTGTAAATCTATAACATATTCATGAATCTTAATTTTTTCTCTTGAAGATTGAAGATTTATACTGCCTATCATGGATAAGTCTGAATAGACTTGTTTTCACCATTAGACAGTTTGTCGATAGAAAGCCTGAGTCTACACTTTTACCGACCAAAGGGATTTTTAACATCCCACACCACATAGACATGGTATGAGAGCAACTGGCCTTTCATGTCGCTGTAAGTTATACACAGCGGTGGAAATCCAAATTGGCAGAGGTGGCAGGCACGGGGAATCGAACAACTGACCTTCAGATTAGGAATCCGAGCTAGAAAAAAGTCAGACTCTCTAACCACTCCGCCACAGAGAACACCACAATAAAAGTGTATAAATTTATATATGGATGTACTAGTGACTAGTAGAGTGCAACTCACAAGCCATATATGTCTATTTATAAATATAAATATGTATATATGCATATATAGTCATATATTATTATGCATCCATATATAAACACATAAAGTTTGATCTACTACAGAGCGGGACGGTTTTTCACATCAGAGACTCCCATTGTTAGGTCGCCTTCAAACCCTCCATATCTACGTAATGTTGACAGTCCTGCATACAACTGTCCATCATCCCGTCTTGAACAAAACTCCGCTGGACCAGCCTGCGCATGGTCTCAATGAACCCCGCTATGGAAATTGCCCCATTATGAAAAGTACCAGACACTCGTTCAATTTCTCCCCGCCAGGTAACCTCCAGAAGCGCAGAAGTGAAAAGACCTAAGAGCTGACAAAATAATAATCAGCATTTAATGTTCGTGTGATTTTATTTGTGTTTAACCATACATATAATTAACTAGTCACACCACACCATATATATTCGCGTATTGTTAATTCGATTAAATTGTCCCGTGAGCAAACCTCAATTAGAAATTGAGAGCGGGTCAGATTTAATCAATTTGTGACAGATGCGCTGTGTTGTTTGCGGCGAACACTTATTTCCCTACTTGGCAATGTTCAGTTTCCTTTTGGGGAGCCACCATTTGGCAGAGGGGATCAAAGACTGCGCACGCGCCTTATCCGAGTCACGTGGGGGTTTGTTGACGCGACCCTGACCCCAATAAATATCGTCATGGCGCACAAAAGTGTCGACGGTGGCGGTGAAGGTGGCAGTAGAAGTGAACATTTATGGCAACATTTGGCCAGGAGAAAACTGATACACACCAGATGGGTATTGAAGATCTTGTCTATACCCCCTTTTTTCCCCCTATTTGGGTACTCTAGTGAAGAAAAAAAGGTATAGGCCTATTGTTCACAGAAAAGTTGTTTACTTTCCATTTGTTTTGCTGATAGAATTTTAATTTTGTGGATCATCAAACTCCAGGGCCACATTCAGGGTACGTCTCAGAGATGTCGCGGCGATGCTTTTTGGCCTATTTGCGTTCAGGGTGCGTCGCGGAGACGTCTCGGCGACGCCTCCCTTTTCAGTTAGGAGACAAAAAGCACTTAGAAAATGGCCGCCGTCTCCAGTGGTTTCAGCCTATCACAGCACAGCTTTCCCATTGCAAATGGCCGCCACCTATCGGGGCGGCCATTTTCGAGACAACCAACTGCTTTTGCTGTTCAGACTGGCATGACATCATGCCCGTCGCCGAGGCGCCGCCGAGACGGACTCTGAACGCGGCCCTGGTTACAACTTTGTACAAACTGACAAAATAGTACAGTAGGCGGATCTTCAAGTTTTCTATTTGGGTACTCCGTGAACAAATAATTGGGTACATAGAAGAACAAGAACAATGCAACAGTTGTGTACATTCCAATTTGTGTGTGGGGGGGGGGAGGGGCATACCTAATTTTAATGTTACGTATTGGCGTACTCCTGTTTAAACTGTGTACAAAATACGCAAAAGTTCTATGGGAAGGCCGGTCTGCAATTGTCACTGCGGGTTGAGAGTTGGGGTGCAAACAAAAGGAATGTCATGCCTAGAGTGGGTTTAGAACCCACTCCTCTGTCACTCCGGGGCGAGTATCCTATCCATTACCCTGTCTAGGCTCACTGATGTTCATGCTACCTGTGTATGTGGCATTTCAGCTGGGGACGTCAGTGCGAGTCACTACTATCGTTCCCTTGAGATTGCAAGAAAGTCGCATGCTTACACAGTCTCACGATTACAAATATCCCACTACAGTACAACCCCGTTAAACCAAGCTCGGTTAAACCAAACGATCGGTCAATCCAAACTTTTTTTCGCTATGAATGAAGGAAGGGCAATTCAATAGAATCAATATCCAACACCATTACCTGATATCCCACTCAGTCACATTATCATGACACTCAGCCAACCAGTCCTTGCCCTCTCCTAACGATGCCGAAGGCCTGGCTAGGAAGCGAAAAGTATAAATGTGTGAGTCATTGGTTTGACTTGCTAGGGTTCGAACCCACAAACCCATGGGTTTGGATCCCCCGATCTCCCAAAACAGGAGACGGACACTCAACTCATACGGGCATTCCATCTGGTCTGTGTCATATATGTACATGTATATACATATATATCTAATGTATATGCATGTATACATATATATGGATATATATACATATATATATAATTACATATATGTTGAAATTCGTGTCACAAAAATCAAAACAAGATGAAAGCTTGCTCAAAGCTCACTTGATGTCACACTGAGTAGATTAAATGTAGGTCAGGATAACACAGTTTGTGAAGTGTATTTATTTAACACATCTTTGATCTAAGCAGAACTTGCCACTTGGACAAATTCAGTGATTTAGTGAGGTTACTATTTGGTGACGTGGGCTCAGGTATGTATGTACGACCTGGCCTATGAGGTGTGAGATCTGGCCCGAGGGATGTTATTTTGGAGTCCGTGGTTCTACGTGGGTTCATGTGGGTATACAAGGGGTTTATGGGTGTGTGGTTAGGGTTTTCCTAGATAATATATACATATATATGGGTCATTCTTTAAAACTGGGCACGAAAGTGTGACATGGAAACCCAAAGTGAAAACCTTCCAAATAATAGCAAAAAACCTTCCAAATAATAACCTAATTCAATGTCCTATGAAGGTTTGCATGTTGTGCATATGTCAGAGTTGAAAAAAATGAATTTCACTTCTTGGATTAGATCTTATACAAATTGAGCAATACAGTGATATCGCCCACATAACATGAAAATCAAAGACACATCCAGAACCTCATTTTAACGTATACAACATGGTCAAACAAGATGTTATTGATTACTCTTAAGCAGACAAGGTTATGACTTACAAGAACAAAGTTGAAAAATAAGTTGAAAACAAGTTTGGCAACATGCATAGTGTAAATGTGTAAATTTTCCCTTTTTCATTTTAGCACAAAATCAAATAAGTAAACTTTTAATTTCTTTCTTGGGATAGCTTCAATAAATGTACTATTTGTAACATACTTAATACACAGAGGATACAATAATTATTTGACTTGCAATCAATAAAACAACGAACAAATTATCAGCATCATAATGTGGAAACCAAATATGTGGTGCCCAGTTTTAAAGAATGACCCATATATATATACATATATATATATATGTGTGTGTGTACTGAGATTATATATATATCTATGTAAAATGGAGAACGGCAGTCAAGTAATGAAAGCAGTCTTTGTCGCATCGCGACCGACAGCATGATAATGATGTATATATATGGCACACCATGTCTCTTCCCCGCGTGACCTGTCAGAACAAGGGCATTTGATTCCCAAAAATAAGTCGGTACGAATGGATTATTCCAGGGACACAATATATACTCTGCACTAAACAAAAAAAACACCGATAGAGTGGGAATCCATGTACTGTGAATACGTTGTTTAGCTGAAATAAATAACTTCGCATGAAGGAGGCATTTTTAAAACATATCATGTGACCGGTGTAGCTTCAATAAATACTCACCAGGGGATGGGGATGGAACTAGGAACCAGCGGAAGGAACATAGGTGATGGTGGTGGTGGGGGTGGGGTGTGGGGAGTAAATGTTTTAATATCACTTGAAGGAGGGCAGAGCATAGGAACAATAATTTATTTCTCACTGATTACATGACATATAATATATATTATATATAATCTATTATATATATATAAACGCTTGAAGAATTATTTAATTATTTATTAGTCGATTCTACTCGAGTTAATATTAGTGAACCGCTGTCGTCCAGCCACTTTGCTCCGGACCTACCGGACCCAGCGGCGTTGGACGCTTCTCGAGCTATTTGAATCGGCAGTTGCCTCTCGTTTTTTTTTGCTTTTGAATTATGTAGGGCATTTATCACTCAACCTGGAGTGGAATAAAGGAACCACCCCAATCTGCTGGTCTCCTTGTTATTTCGTAGGGAAGTCTTATATAATATATATCGGTTATAATACATTTCAGACATTACATTCACATATTTGGATATATTCATGCATTTATCGCCACTTTACTTTATCGATGTCAATTGGTCTAATCTTGCCCCAGTTCTTCAATGCCCCCCCCCCCCCGGACGACTGACTGAGAGCAAAGGACACTTCACTAATCTACTAAGTTTAATCAGCACATACTATCAAAACTACGTCACTTCCGGGAACTATATTACATTTATATTTCCCCACGGAGAACAATTGCAAATAGAGTCGCATAGTAATACTAATAAGACAATTTTCATTTCACAATCGAGTTAGACAGATCAACGTCTAAGGACTCTCTCTATGTCATATCTATGCTAATATTGGTCAAAGACCCTATACCACTAATGGTGCAGTCACACTATGACGTGACGGCCCAACGTGACTCCGACGTGGCAACTTTTCGTCATCACGTCAGATCACATTAAAGTCACGTTAAGCTCTCATCGCTTCTCATCGCTTTTCGTCGCCTCTCGTCAGAGCACGTTGAGGTTTTGGACATGTTCAAAATACTTCGATGTGGCGTGACAAGTTGATAAGACGTGCGCGTCACATTATGGTCACGTCACGGTCATGTTAAGCTCTCGGTCATGTTAGGCTCAAGGTCATGTTATGGTGGAGCTGTGGTGCAGTCACACTATGACGTAATGGCCAACGTTGTGGATTAGTATTACTAGTGTTACTACTGGTTGTTGGTTGTTGGTTGGTTGTTGGTTGATGTGCATTGGTTGTTGGTTGGTTGGTTGTTGGTTGGTTGTGGATTGGTTGTTGGTTGGTTCATTGTTGGTTGGTTGTTGGGTGTGTGTCTATCTGTGTCTGTGTGTGTGTATGTGTGTGTGTATGTGTGTGTCTCTCTGTCTCTGTGTCTGTGTCTGTGTCTCTCTGTCTCTATCTCTCTGTCTCTCCGTCTGTCTGTTTGTCCATCTGTCCGTCCGTCCCTCCATCTCTCTGTCCCTCCATCTCTCTGTCTCTCTGTCCCTCTGTGTCAGACAGACACCCAGACAGACACACACAGACACACACACAGACACACACAGACATACACACACAGACACACATAAACACACACACAGACACACACACAGACCTAGACAGATACACACACAGACACACACACAGACACACACACAGACACACACAGACTGACACACACACAACTAGTACCACAAATAGTCCTCTCTCGTTCCGACGACATTATACCCACATCGTCCACGCCGCAGTGTCGTCCAACTTGGCCCCGTATTTGCATATCACATCGGGTTTTTCGAAAGTCACCCATGTCGGGCTCATGTTGGCCATTACGTCGTAGTGTGACTGCACCATAAAACGGCTCACTCAGCCTGTACTGTGTAATCAAAATGATCAAACCCACCACCTGGTGCGCTGGCTGTTCTCTTGATTACACAGTATCTATATTATATGTATAAATGTATATATGAATGTGAAAGATGTGTGATGATGCTGATAATGATGCGTATTTGTTCATAACAATTTTCATGTTGATGTGTATTCATACTTACCTCTATCATGTATAATATAATTGTATGTGTTTACATGTGAAAAACCAACCAGCAGCCAGGATGATCAAACCCACCACAAGGTGGCACTGCGAAAGTTACATGGGAGAGATAGAGAGTGAGCTGTCTTAGTGTTATAGGGTATTTGTAGTGTCTTTAGGATAGTAGATTAATAGTAAGGCTAACTTCTCTTTCCTTGCAGGTGGTTTAATATTGCGTCTTTAAGAACAACACTGTGTGAATTGCCCAGCATTCCTCAAGGCAATCCTGCTAGATTCTGTATGTTGGCAGGTGTCAGCCTTTCCAAAGAGAAATTGACCTCTTCAGCCTCATCATCATCATCATCATCATCACCAGACTGGGTGGCCGAATGAGTAGAGCGTCCGTCTCCTATTTTGGGAGATCGGGAGATCCGAACCCATGAGTTTGTAGGTTCGAATCTTGGTCAAGTCAAACCAATGACTTAAAAATTGATACTTGTCACTTCCTAGACAGACAATCGGCATTATTAGGATAGGGCAAGGACTGGTTGGCTCAGTGTCAGGATAATGCGACTGGGTGGTCATGGTGCTGGTGGCCTGGTTTCCCAGTGGGGCAGCACTATACAGTCGCCATGAGTGCGTACTGTCACAAGTCAGTACCCGTACTGATATGACTTTAGATGTTGCTAGGCCGTAAAACAACAACAAAGAAACAAACATCATCATCATGAAGGTTGTTGGGGCACAACAGATGAGGTGGCAACTAGTTTTCTTCAGTTGTCCTTGTTCTCCACTGCCCTCTGGAACCTGCCAACTCAAGGCTTGTCCATTCCCAGATGTTATTGCGCCACCTCTTCCTTCATCCGCCTTCTCTTCCCAATTTCACCGTGCCTTGCGAGATGGCTGATGAACAGGGAATATAGCCATACCACTGCAGTTTGTGTCTCTTTACGATGGTCAGGAGATCTTTGCGAGGCCCATTTGCCTGTTGGATCTTGGCATGGACTTCCTCATGTTTAGCGCAGGCCTCCCATGTTGGAGATCGGGAGTTCGATTCCCTGTTGAGTCAAACCAATGACTTACAAAATTGATACTTGTCGCTTTGTAGCTTGGTACTCAGCATTATTAGGATAGTGCAAGGTCTGGTTAGCTCAGTGTCAGGATAATAGACTGAGTGGCATATCGGATCATGGTGCTGGCGGCCCGATTTCCCAATGAGACAGCACTATGAAGTCGCCATGAATGAGCACTGTCACAAGTCAGTACCCACCGTGATATGACCTTAAATGTTGCCAGGACGAAAAACTCCAACAACCAACCAATCAAGTTGGGAACAATGGTATTTGTATGAGGTGTGTAGTATCTGGGCATATCACATCATATGGCCATATCACTGCAGTTTGCTTTCTGGATCTTGGCTGACATTTTAGCTTGACCCAACTATCTAGTAGCGGTCATCATCATCATGCTGTCGGTCGCGATGCGACCAAGACTGCTTTCATTACTTGACTGCCGCTCTCCATTTTTGTGTGCGGTTGTACATTTCAAGAAAGCTGCCTGCAAAAGTGTTGAAGTGCTGCTGGCTTTTGCAAGTTACCAGCGGCACTCTCTCGGGGAGCAAATAGAGGTTTCACACCGGCAAGAACATGTCAAGACAGGCGCAAAACTATTTGTCCCTGCAGTGGCTGGTCGGGAGATGTTGGGAGTTCCATACATCAACCGCCCTTAATGCTGCCACAGTGACATGGTTTTCTGTTTAGGGTTTGCTCCCTTAGCCTTCGGTTCTGTTAAGAACCTGTACCACAAGGCAGTGGTTTACAACTCTGCAGGGCAGGGGCGTCAAACTCCCTGAGGTATTGCTATACCTACATACCAGCATACCCTGGTAGCGGTACATGACCTCATACATCACCTACGTCGCCTTTGAGGCCATTCATAAGCTGACTTCCCTTTTATTGGAAATTATTTCTGGTTTGCAAACCCCGGCTTGCTTATTGACGGCAACATATGGTAACAAGTTCATTTCTTAGTGACGACACCTATACCAAAGCCAGCTCTAGACATTGAAAGATATCCTCCCTTCACGTCCTCCAGGGCGCATCCTGTGTACGTCTACCTGCAAAGCAATCGGACGCAGTGGCTGAATCGGCAGAGCGCATGCTTCCCGTGCGGAAGGTCGGGAGTTCGACTCCCAGCCCAGTCAAACCAATGAGTTATAAAATTGATACTTGTCACTACCTAGCCTGGCGCTCAGCATTAATATGATCAGACATGGACTGGTTAGTACAGTGTCAGGATAATGGGCGTGTTTGGGATATTGGATCATGGTGCCGGCGGCCTCGTCTCCCAGTGGGGCAGCACTGCGAAGTCGCCATGAGTGTGCACTGTCACACATCAGTACCAATCCTGATATGACTTCAGATGTTGCTAAGACATAAAACAACAATAAACAAACCTCTACAGTGTGTTGTTGGCACCGCCGCTGGCCCACCACCACCACAGCCTCTGCATTCTTGAGTGAGGACAGCTACTGACAATAAACCAGACATGCTTACAATGACACCAACCCGTTAATGAATAACTGTGACACATATCCTCTGGGCACTTGGTCGGTAATGTCGATTATCCACAAAGGAAGTACACCCAGGTAATTTACTGCTGTCAGGGGCATAGCTAGACCTTTAACGATGTGTAATCCTAATTTCGGAAGGGGGTTTAGGGGGCCGCTTAGCTTAAGCTGGTGGATTTTACACATTTTAGACTTGAGATTTCGACACTCAGGACTACTACATGCCTCTCTCTCTCTCTCTCTCTATCTCTCTCTCTCTCTCTCTCTCGCTCTGTCTCTCTCTCTCTTTATTATTTTTTATTTATTTATTTTGTTGACAAAACGATGTGGACGTTTTGGCGTACACGCGTACGCCTCGCTACGCCCCTGGGTGTCGTCCCGTTTACTAATTGGCAAATGTAACATTTCCATAGGTTTAATATACATTATATATGTACACATGTGAGGTGTGAAGTCCTTATGCAAATATTATTCATGAATGTAATTCTCCTGTCTTATTATTGTTCTGCTGTGGTAATATTGCTCCTGTAACCTTCCTGTTGATATGCTCCTTTCTACTATGGGTTATTGGAGGTTGAGAAGCGGCCTGGGGAGCGGGATGCTTGCTTCTAAGCAGCTCCCCTAATTCCCCTCCTTCCCTCCAGGCGGCGCCTCACCCACCTGCTATCTGCCCTTTTCGTGGAAGGAATTAATAATATAGTCAAAGCGGAATGAAGAAGGAAGACTATTACTTGGTTTATAATACATTATATAGGACATATATATATAAAACCTCCACTGCGACTGACACAGGTCTAGCGCAGCAGAAGGCGAGGTGGGCAGATGGTGGCGCCACCAACCAGTGCAGTTTGGCAGAAGTTGTTATCGAAAGGTACAGATGATAGATTACCTTCCGTATATTTATACTCGCATAATGCATTATGCATCAGATATCTATATATTCTCTGGATTGTTCTGGTGTTAGGTCCTAGCAGTGTCAGAGGTCAGGTCAGGACTGGTACCGACTTGTGACTATGCGTACATTATCATGGTGCTGCAGGACTGTGTGATGTTTTACGTCCTAGCAACAGCTAATGTAATATCAGACTGCCGGACTGGGATACTGTGTGCTAGGACTATGAGTCAGCACCCAATACTTATTCAGATTATTTTAAGAATGAGCAGAGTAGTCCTGGAGTAAGCAGGTAAGTATTACTCCCAAATGTAATGTATGCAATAGGGAGCATCCTAACCATTACTCCCAAATGTAATGCGGAGTCTATGCAATGGGGAGCACCTTAACCATTACTCCTTAATGTAATGTAGAGTCTATGCATATATATATCAGGCTTCAAATCATTATATATATGCAGTAGTCCATACATGAGCCACATCAGCACACGGAAGCAGCAGGGACGACGCTGACCTCTGTTGCCCTTCTGAGGCAACAGGTGGCAGCAGGCTAGCCAAAGACAGTCCCCGAGCGGACTGCCACTCTGCAACTGGCTAGCAGCCACACCCGAACCATGAAAGGTTTCCTGCAGCCCGGCGGGTCAGGGGCGGGTCAGTTTGATGCATGAAGGCCCAGTCACACCTAACCGGATTGGGGGAAACGGACAGAAAACAAACAATGTCTGGTTTGTGTCCATACAAGTTTTGAACATGCACAGAACTAGGTACGGATGCCGCCGGACTGACGTCTACAGTTCTTGTCCGGTTTGATTTTGTTTTGTCCGTTGGCTATCCATTCATGTCCGTTTCTTGTCTGTTTCATGTCCGTTTCATGTCCGTTTCATGTCCGTTTCATGTCCGTTTCATGTCCGTTCGTCCAGCAGCCATTTACCCAATAGCGCAACATTTTGACACATTTTAATACATTTTGATACTTATCACCACCGGTCTAGACAATTCTGTCCATTGCTCAATCCGGCGAGGTGTGACAGCTGCTTGACTGATGACTGCTGAAAAAGGGGGACAATAAACTTGAGAAACCTATGTGATTGTCACTGTTGCTCCTTCTGCGTAGCCATCATGGTGATGGAACTGAGCAACATTTGTTCACTTGTTCAATGAAGTCGGCTGTGAGTTTCACTTGTCCGTCTGAATGTTCACTTGTCCACAGTATTTACCTTATATACATAAATATATACAAATATATACATGTATATCGTGGCTAAAAAACTATATATCTTATATATAAATATATATATATATATATACAGTGTTTGAAATAAGCAACATTTTTCACTTGTCCCCTGGACAAGTCTGGTGTCATTTTCACTTGTCCGTCTGAATTTGCACTTGTCCCTGACTAGCGGACAAGCTCTTATTTCGAACGCTGCATCCACAGAACTTCTGGACACACAACACGACACCTCCTATCACATATATTTGGCAGCGAAGCCTTGTCCCAGTTCACTTTAAACCCTTGTACTCCATTGTAATTGCTATATATATATATATATACAGATGAACCTCGATCCAACGGACTAATACGGGGGAGCAGTTGTCCGTTAAAGCCGTTTGTCCATTGCAGCGAGGAAATCTGAAGCACTGGTGGTGGCTACTGAAGTATTGCTGGTGGAAGGTTGGGGTTCAGAAGACTGGGGTTCAGGAGGCTGGGGTTCAGAATGCTGGGGTTCAGGATCCTTGCGTTTAAAAAATGTGTCAAGTTTCAACTGCTTGCCTCACTGATACTGTTCCCTAATAACTAGTTTTTTTTTTTTTTTTTGTCCGTTGGATCCGGAATCCGTTGCATCGGTGTCCGTAGGATCGAGGTTCATCTGTACATTTGAGACATATGGACATGTTACATACACCAATTAGTAAACTTGACACCAGCACATACACTGGCGACTGGTTGGCTCAGTGTCAGGATAATGTGACTGAGTGGGATATCACGTCATGGTTCTGGTGGCCTAGTCTTCCAGTGGGGCAGCACTATAAAGTCGCCATGAGTGCGCACTGTCACAAGTCGGGACCCATCCTGATATGACCTTAGATGTTGCTAGGACGTAAAACAACAACAAACATAAACTGGCTGGTCTGTCCTTTCTCCGAGTGCGTTGAAATACCATCAATCAGCTACGGCCCTGCCGCACGATCCTACTCCCCCTCACACTATGATATCTATCATACACTCACGCAAACTTGAAAGCAGATTATATTCTGTAATGAAATATTACAACCTGCAATATAGAATTTCAAAACATGTGGCAACTTACAACACAGCACCAGTCCCGACCCGTACACAATATTCGTCTCTTCAATAGACAACATAATTATCACAGTCCGAATTTACATTCTGGGGGTGATAACTTTTTGTTGTTGTTTTGCATCAAGTTAGAAAGTTAGTCGTTGGTGGCCATTGTCATCTTTGAGAGCAGAGTGCTATGGTTTTGAGTTTGTGCCATTATTATTGTTGTTATAGATGAATAGATTAACACTATCTATAATAACCATAGTTTAATAATATACTTATCTCCCTCTCTACATATCATGCATAATGTAATATACGAGTATAAAGGCTCGGAAGCGGTTACTTTCATTAAATTGTATACCGATTATGTTTATGTCCTCCTTCCTGTACATGACTCACAACCTGTGGCGCCACCACCGGCTGTTTCCGTCCCTAACGAAAGCGGGAACCTCACTCGCACTGTAGGATTTGTCTATTATGTACTGTAGCTCCCCCTTTATAAATATATATATATATGTGTGTGTGTGTGATGTATAACGCATTATACGAGTATACATACAAGGGTAACATGTACATCCTATATTTCCTCTTGCGCATTTTTGGAGTGACCCGCCCCCCCTCCCAGCTGTCGGGTAAATTGCCGGGCGGGCACCCCCCTCATCATCACACACTGATTTAATACACACACATAAGGGGGAGGGGGGGGGGTCTTATATCTGCAATTACCGTTTTAGGAGATATTTGACTAGTCGTGAAAGGGCAGCTTTACATCGAGTCCCCTCCCCCCACCCCCAGCTCCCCGCTCTTCCTCTCCTTCACCGCCTTGTCATCGGAGGTATGGGTAGAGACAACTCAGCAGCAGCCAGATACGACTATCACATCACAACAATCCAACATGGTGTCAACCAGACGCATGGCCGAATGAGTTAAGCCTGGTACACACCTCCTGTATACAATTCACACGCTAAAGCTGACTGCCTGACGGTACCCGTCACAACCCGACCCGTCCTGTTTCCCGACTAAAACTGCTTGATTCATTTTTCGAATCTTATAAAACCTGGTACATACCTCCCGTGTAAAACCTAAAATTGAGTTTTAAGTCGCGAATCGGAAGGCTCTGGTGTGATAAGGCGGTCACACACCTAAAGACTGAAACCGATTAAAACTCAAACTTTGTTGCGAAACGGGCAGTTTTAGGATTTATACTGGAGGTGTGTACTGGGCATTAGAGCGTCCGTCTCCCGTGCTGGTAGATCCAAGGGGCCGTCGGTTCGAACCCCGGTCGAGTCAAACCGATGACTTAAAAATTGATACTTGTCGCTTCCTAGCCAGGCTGCTCGGCATTATTAGGACCGGGCAAGGACTGGTGTGCTCAGTGTCAGGATAATGTGACCGAGTGGGATACCAGGTCATGGAGCCGGTGGCCTGGTTTCCCAGTGGGACAGACATATAAAGTCAGCATGAGTGCGCACTGTCACAAGTCGGTCCCCGTCCTGATATGACCTTAGATGTTGCTAGGACATAAAACAACAACAAACAAACAAACAAACATGGTGACATGGATAACACCATTCACAAACACCACAAAGCACCTACCTGCCTGAACACCTCGGTGCAGAATCAGGAAAACAAGCACATCGACGAGCAGTTTGTATGCATGTCCTTCGGTATTTGCTGTTATTTCTGTTCCCCAATCCGTTGCCTTTGGTTTGTTTAAAACACTGTCCTTTCGGGGAGAGTGGGGGTTGACTTCTTTCAGTTAAATCCAGTTATCCCTACACGTGGCGTGGCGTGGCGTGGCGTGGCGTGGTGTGGCGTCCAGGACTGTGAGCGCGGAGTGATACTCCCGCACCTTCTGTGCGGCCGAGGGTCACGTGGTGTATATATATGTGTGTAGCGCGCCGGATGTAGGTACGCCAGGTGACGAGAGAGGGCGCGCGCTGTGTTGACTTTGAGTCCCGCCTCTGTTTGGAGACCGACCGATCGCGGTGGGCGCGCGATTGTCACTTCATTAAAAGGTGAACAACGCCCGGATATGTATGTATGCATAGAAAGTGAGTGAGTAGTTGAGTAAGTGAATAGGTAAGTAACCCTCCTCCCCCCCCATGGTGTTTGCGTGTGCACACATAGATACATGCCTGGATAGTGGATTGGAGTTGCGGTGGTTGGTATATATATATGTATATGATATGTATATATATATATATATATGTATATAGGATGTATACTTAATTATGCAGATATAAATAGGCGGAGTATCGTTATTATTATTTATTTCCATTATATTACTTTGATATATTATTGTCCAATCGTTGACTTGCCCAGATTTGCCCCGGTTGCCCGTTACTAGCGCCACCATCGGGCGCTTTCTGCTGGCAACCCCTCCCGGCAAGTCACTTCCATACGCGATTTCAAACTTTTACCGGTATGCCTGTTATCTCGCTATGCCCAGACGCTCAATAAAAGTGTCCGACCCAACACTCGTCGGTATCCGTCCTTTTCTTACATAGCCATACTTTATATATGCATATATTATATATGTATATATATTCACATATATACATATATATATACATATGTATACATATATATACATATATATACATATATATACATATACATACATATATATACATACATATACACATATATTTATATACCAACCAGCGCAACTCCAATCCGCTACCCTGGCATGTATCTCTATGTGTGCACACACAAACACCACGGGGGGGGGGGGGGGGGGGGGGGAGGGTTACTTACTTATTCACTTACTCACTTACTCACTCACTTTCTAACTTACCCACACAACAGTCTTGTAGACGGAGAAACTCCCACCACTCACCCGAAACCTAAGGCCCACCAACCCTTATGCAAGCAGCCAGCCCCCTAGCGGAGACGGCAAGAACTAACCACGTCGGGACAGACAACGAGGAGGATGAGGAGAAGTAGCGGCCTCTTTGGTGGTTGTAGCAGTAGTAGACTTGTCACTGTCTCCCGAACCCTGTTTTCAGTTAGAATTCATGATGGCCACGGCCCACCAGGCATTACTTCTGCCAGTCCAGTGTCGCAGTTTCAGCGCCCGGTCAGTTTCAGCGCCCAGTCAGTTTCATGCGCATGCGTCAAAATCTAACATCATCATCACTAACCTTATAAATTGAATATAATGTTTTTGGTAAAGATGTTTTCTATATGTGTACCAAACGATTTGTTTCTAGATGGTGTAATTTGAGAGATATTTGACTTCTTCTGTATTTTCTGTATGAACATTGCTCACGACCATTGACAATGCCTTGAGTTTGACGGTACGCGCAGTGCAAAACCTTAGTTTTATTCCAAATTAATACAAATCAAGAACCCTAACCTTATAAATTTAATACAGTCTTTTTGGTAAAGATGTTTTCTATATGTGTACCAAGCGATTTGTTGCTCACGACCATTGACAATGCCTTGAGTTTGAGTCTATACGGGCCGTTGAAACTGACCGGGCGCTGAAACTGCATCACCGGGCGGCTTAAGTCAAGTGGCGAATATTGCTAAGTGCTCGAGTTGCCCTTTACTCCTGGTGATTGGGGTTGGAGATGGTGGTGGTGGGAGTGAGATTTGTTTGTTGTTGTTCTACATCCTAGCAACATCTAAGGTCATACCAGGACAGGTACCGACTTGTGACGGTGCATACTCATGGTGACTTTTATAGTGCTGCCCCACTGGGAAATCCGGCCACCGACACCATGGCCCAATATCCCATTCAGTCATATTATCCTGACACTGAGCTAACCAGTCCTTGTCCTATCCTATTAATGCCGTGCGCCAGGCTAGGAAGCGGCAAGAATAACTTTTAAAGTCATTCCTTTGACTCGACCGGGAACTGAACTCCCTACATTCCTCACACGAGGCCCGCGCTCTACCAATTAGGTCACCGCACCCGGTGTGGCGTGCTCAGCCATGTCCCGTGCTCAGCCGTGTACCTATACTCAAACTCAAGGCATTGTCAATGATCGTGAGTAATTTTCATACAGAAAATACAGAACAAGTGAAATATCTCTAAAACCACACCACCTAGAAACAAATCGCTTGGTACACATATAGAAAACATCTTTACCAAAAACATTATATTAAATTTATAAGGTTAGTGACTTACGACCATTGACAATGCCTTGAGTTTGAGTATAGGTACACGGCTGAGTACGGGACACGGCTGAGCATGCGACACCGGTTTGGGAGTGAGAAGGCGGAGAGGGGAGGAGAGGGGGAGGGGGGGGGAGCGGCAGTGCTTCCGTTACACATGTACCCTAATGGAGTGGGTAGTCAGTGCCAATAGGCGCAACGGGTAAAACAGAGCATTTATCACAGAGGGAACTTGGACTGGCTGGTGTGGGTATGTACCTGGGACCAGTGGTAACAGGCGCGTAAGGGTGGCGGCCGTGGAGATCTTGCTGAAGATTATTGGAGATAATGTAAATATCGTTCGATCCTCAACTATTTAATAGGCTTAAACTATTTTAAGGACGATGAGTAATATTATTCATATTACATATATAATATATATATAATATATTATATATATATTGTATATATAATATACCATAATATATGGTACTATTATTTACCCACCAATAGTACCATAGATAGACCGCTGTCTATCTAATAATAATATTTATTATGCGATATATGCCTTATATCATATACGTATGTATAAGTGCCTTATATATAATATATAATATATATAAGGTACATCATATATATGATATATATAAGTCACACACTATATATAATATACATAATATATATTATATATATTATATATGATGTGTGTAATATAATATTATATATAATGGTATACTATATAATATATTAATATATATCATATATATTTATATATATATTATATTTATATATTTTATTTTTAAACATTATTTATATATTATTATATTATATGTATAGTACATATAGTATTTACTTATATATAATATATAGTATATATTATACAACGTATATGTATTATATATCATATGTATTATATATATAATATATATTATGCATCTATATATATTCTATATATTATATAGTATACCAATTATATATATATAATATTGTATTACACACATTATATATAATATATATTTGTTAACTTTTTATTGCATGCATATGGATATTTATTCTGGTATTTACCACTCTAATTCACAAATCTTAATATCTACTGCTGAAATAAAGCAGTTTCGGGACTAGCAACTATATATATATATAAATATATATATATATATATATAACAATTATATATGCAGTAAAAGCTCTCTTACTGACCACCTCCACAGATCGACCACTCCCCTCTATCGATCGCTTTATTTGGGTCACAAACAATCGCCCATACAATACCATTGTCTTGATTTTAAAAAATCCTCCTTTACCCAACCACCGCCCTAAGTGAACCATTTATAGTCGGTTTCATGGTCGGTCAATTTAAAGAGGTTTTACTGTACTGATATCCTTATTATCTCTTACACAAACAGTAATCAAGTGGACACAGGTTGCAATATGGTTACATATCCTGACGGTGAAAGAAAAGTACTGTAATGGCCCACGGCCCTCCGACTCTCTCACTCACATGCAGTCACACGAAAGAACATCAAGATTCAATTCAGTGTACGCTTCACCCTTGGTTTATTGAACCATCTGCTCTCCGCGGCGTCAGTAGTTGTCTGACCCGCCCCCTGACTCGCCAGATCCCACATCGACTCTATAGGTGTGTGTGGGGGGGTGGGTCAACCACACGCAGTAGAGGTCAGCCCAGTTGGGGTCTGACCGGTGGCTACCCGTGCCGCCACCTAGCGCAGTGTAATGGTACTGCGCTGATGGCGTCGTAGTCTCCGCTGCTACCGCGTGATAGTAGAGCTCATGTTCAGACTACTACACTGCCCCCCTTAGAGTCTCACCGGTTGCAGAATGCAAACCGATGAGAATCGAGAAATGATAGAAGTCAACATGAGAACTAACTTGAAAGGGAGAGAAGCCTTACAAAGCTATGTATCCTTATGCGCAATTCCTAGACCTGCCTGCAGCGAAATAGCGATGTGAATCTAGCTAGCTGCAAGGCAAACATGTCATCAATCTAGGTGAAGAAAGAGTCTTTAAATGAGTCGCACAAAGACAACCTCTCCCAGCCTCTATGTAGTTGGTGTATGGAATGTCTTTTGCTGGGAGAGAGTTCATACCGCCCCCCCTCCGCCCCCCATCTCAGAAGAACCGTTAGCGGGGCGCTCCTCCTTCTACGCGGAGCGGCTCCTCTTCGAGCTTCCTCAGTCCGTCCTCCTTGTGCCCGCGTCGCCTGGCCAGTAGATCACAGATGGTATTACACCGGGGACACGCCAAACAGCCACACCCAGGACCCGCCCCGCTCGGTGCCCCGCTCCGGTGCAGATTGCATGAAAGTAGAAGGGCGGTGTTACTTATAACAATTGAGAAAGTCTCCGCAGATACAACGTTCAGGTATGCAATACATTTCATAAGAAGCAATGGGCGCCAGCAAGAACCCGGCCTCCTACAAAGTAAATTACACCCCATGTGCATCCTCCCCTGTTATAACAGGAGCCGACGCACACGCTGTCAATCATGTTCTGCCAGAAGCGCTTACTATAGTAGTAATTTTAAAATAAAGAATGCAGCATAAAATAAGAGCCAGGGCGACACTGCATAGGAAAATCTTTTAGTGTAAAATGGACAGTGTCTACCCACCAACTCCTACACCATTGACCACCTCGTTCCACTAAATAAATTTAGAATATAATATTTCCTAATAGTGTGGAACAAGGAAGTCAAAACAGGGTGAAAGTTGAGGAATATTTAGAAATAATTAATCTAGTATATATATATAAACAAAATTATTCCGGCCCCTACTGCAGAAAAATAGGCAGAACACAAGAAGCTAGATCCTCCAATCGGGAGAAAGCTAAGCTCTTCACCATAACATATATCATCACCAATCGTACTGCAAAGAAAAATAATGTTGAAATAGAGCAGTACGATATGCTAAATACATCATGGTTATCAATGTAAAAATAGCACCGTAGTACTAAAAAGGTATATATAATATTAAATTAGTATCAACATATATATATATATATATACAAGGCGGTATCCACCTCATTAAGGGAGATGAATTCATCAGAAAAAAAAAAGATTTTATATATTTATTAAAATATCTATATATAAAAAAATTAATAACCGCCACAGGGGTGCTGGTCTTTCAATTACCCCCGACGTGGAACCCGGAATCCCTCAGACAGGGCTAGCGCCGATTACCTGCGCGAGCAGTCAACCACCGCTAGCCTAACTGCCACATGTCATCCGAGACATCACAGTATCCAGAATCCCTCGGACAGAGGAGAGCGACGCCCAACTGTACCAACAGTTAAACGTCGTCCACCACCCTGTCACCTGTCATCTGAATTTCGACGTGACGTCCAAAATCGTGCGGACGGGACAGAACGACGATTAATCGCCGTCCACCTTCCCGTCACCTGTCATCTGGATGTCACCGTCAGCGTCAGCAGGCGCCCTTGCCGCCCGCGCCAGCAGCGCCCGATGTGCCACAGCAGCATCAGCCACCAAGCTGGCCGGCAGGCCGTGCAGCCTGTCCTCGACGCTGAAGCCGGAAAGATCCAAAGTGCGCAATGAACCATCCCAGCTCCGGAAGTCCGAGCTCCGGAAGTCATGTCGATATCGTCAATGACTGCTGCCTGCCGCGCCCTTTGCTCACGCGATGCTACCAACTAGCGCTCGACAATCTTCTTGTCCTCAACGACATTGTCGAAGTCAGCACCGCGCTTCCCCTCAACCTGACGCGCCAGAACATCCTGCGTCTGAGCGACGACCGCGTCAAAACCCCCAATGAAGGCTTTGACCAGACCGCCGACCGACTTAGTAATTCTGGCCGTAACGTCCACACGGTTGGCCTCGCAGAGACGCTCCGTGATCCCGTCCAACGCCAGGGCGACACCGTGATCAACCAGCGGGGCCGCAGTCACCACCGGTCGCACAGGTACCACCACTGGAGAGGAACCAACCACAGGAGCAGTCGCCGCTGGTTTCGCAACCGAGCTCGCAGACGGCGTCACTGCCAACTGAGAGGCAGATCCCGCAGCCGCCGATACACGTCGCCGCGGAACCTGACCTAACGACACAGGTTGCGACACCGATGCCACTGGCACCGTCGCCACGGTCGCCGGAGCCCGTGCCACCACCGCACTCAGAGTGTCGGGTGTCAGCTCAGTCACCAGTTTCCGACGCTTACAACGGCGCACGCCCCTCGACCCAATCACCTCCGGATCGATAGTCACAACCGGCAACTCAGGCCAGTCTCTCAACCCCTGCTGGGCAGCAGATGGAGGGGGTGGAGGTGGCGGTGCGGGAGGCGAAGCTGACCTGTCCGACCCCTGGTTCCGCTGCAGCTGAATGGCAGAGCCATCGCGCAACGGCACCAGGGACTAGGACCTCTTACCTCTCCCCTTGCCTTTCCCCTGGACGGACCTAACACCCCGCCCATAGCTCGAAGAGGCCACAGGAGCTGCTCGCCCCTGCTGGTCCCTCTTCACGGCAACAGCACCACGACCCCTGCCCCGTTTCGCTGAAGATGTGCCGCAACCGGCGAAAAACCGCTCACGCCGCACCTCCGCCGACCCAGGAACATATACAAACAGGGCGATCAACCTGTGCTGCTTGGGCAACACCAGGGTCTCCCTGCTGTAGTGGAAGTCAGTGCGCTGCTTCATCGTGAAGGACACTGCTCTCTTCGACATGGACTGAGGATTCCACTGAATCTCACCCAGCCCCTTCACGACGTCATATAACATGCGCCCGTGGCCCTCCAGAAGATGCCTGATCATCTCACCGTGGCGAGCAGTCGAGAAGTACTGCCCAGTCGCCTTAAGCGTTGGACACCCCTCCGAACCACTCGCCACGTTGAACGGTCGCGTGCACCTCCATAGAGGAGCGGTGTGCAGGTGGTTCTCGCAAATATGCCGAGCCAACGCCGCCCACCGCAGAACCAGCTTTGGCACCGGTCTCCGCCCCATCGAGTTCAGCTCACAGAACAGGCAAGCCTGTCCCGGGCGAAACACACAGCGGACGTACCCCAGGCACGCCAGTTCCTGCTTCGTGTAGCCATCCTCCCTCGCTGGATTTTTCAATGCCTCAAATAAATTGCATAAATGGGCATTGTACCATTCCAACGGTGTACGAGGATGGCCATCAGGCTCCGTCCAGCCCTCGTCATCGGAGACCCTGTAATCTCCGTGAGGGTCCTGGGACCGCATGACCCGCTGGAACCCATGCTCCCAAACCACATAGTCCCTTAGGCTACATGGCTCCACATGAGGGTCATTCCACAGCCGTAACAGGGTCGCCTCTGTCAAACCGGCCACGTTCCCCGAAAGAAACCGCGCCAGCTTAACAGGTCCACCCCCTCGCGACCTGACAATCCACTCAGAGGATGGAGTAGGGTCCTCACCGATCCGATACCCAAGCTCCACCCCAAACTTGCCGCCGACCGACCAACATGCAAGCATGTAGGCCATCCGACCCGTACTCTGATCACCCCCCCCCCCTGTTCTTGTACAGAACAGGAAGCGGCTGATCTCGACGGACGTGCAGTTTCTGAACTGCCGCCAGCGGGAACGTCGTCAACATCCACGGGGACGGTACGTTTAGAACCATCGCTATTATGATGGCGATAGTCAAACGACCCATACGACACCTTTGCAGGAGGGATCGATGCCTTAGGGGGCACCGACACAACCTCCGAGCGAGGACCAGTGTCACACTGTACAGAGGCTTAAGCGTGCTCTACAGCCATCCTCACCTTCGCTTCCGTCAACGCAAGTAGATATATATAGGACTTATTTAACGTACTAAAGCCTATGGGGTGGGTTTTGTGAAAAAAGCAGCCAATCAGCGTCGAGTATTCTGGTCACGTGACCGTCCAGGGTGGGTCTAGGGTGGGAGGGTGTTTTTGTCTCAGCCAATAGGAAGGCTTGATTTTGCTAATTTATGCAAATTTATGTATCTAGGTCACGCCTATGCCCAAATAAGGCTCGCTGAAACTAGGTCAAGTTTGGGGGTTTGACCTAGATAGGGTGTTAAAAAGTTCCATTCGGCGCTTAAGGCTTGAGTCTATGGAATGGTACCCTGTGTTTGCGTGCACTATAAGGCCATTTTTCGTGAATTTTAGTAAATTGTGTGTGCGTGTGTGTGCACCCCTCAAAAAGGGGGCGTGGCCTATTTTAGTTTCAGCGAATGATCGTTGAGTATTTGGATGATTGACAGGTACGAATCCCAAAGGGTGGTTGTGCTATTTTCCGTTTCAGCCAATGCTCGTTGAGTATTTGGATGATTGACAGATACGAACGGGTTTGGTGTTGGATTTTGCGTAATTTAGTAAACATTGGCACATGCTTTTGGGGGTTGAGGTGGGGTTGATGTAAATATGGGCACGTGCGCGTGCGTTTTGTGAATTTTGAATTTTGGCGGCAATGCCGCCGCCACCGCCGTGCTTGCATAAGACGACGAAAACCCGAAACTGAAACCGGAAATGCCTAACATCCGGTAGTTGTGTTGATTTGTAATTTTTTTTTTTTTAAGTTATATTTGGTGCTGACCTAAGCCGTGCTTGCATAATACCAAAACCAAAACCAAAACCAAAACTGAAACCGGAAATGCCTAACCTAAACCATTGCTGATGTCATTTAGACTTTTAAAAGAAAAGAACACAAGAAAACAAAATTACACAATATTGTTTTTATTCAAAAATGACAAGTTTTTTTTTTTTAACAATATTCCTCAGAATCAGAGGATTCAGCTTTTGTTGCAATACAATTTAATTCACACATAGTAGGTAATTTTTTACGATTGGCAATTGTATTTGCAGCAGTGGTTACATATGCGGAAGAAGTTGCCATATTTGTTACTAATGTAGATATATTAGTCAATTGTTGTAAGATATCAGCATTTATTTCAGTTGAAAAGCGACGTAATTCACGATCATAAAAATCTGCTTTGTATAATTCAATTGGAACCATAATGTTTTTAGTTTGTTTAGACCAATTCTGAAATATTTGGATATTAGTTTCAGAATCAGAGTCTAAATCAGTTTGATCAAAATGCACACTTGACGTCTTCTTTTTTTCTTTTTTCTTTGTTGCAGCAACTTCCTTCTGAATTCGTTTGTCATATTTTTTAGCAGATAACCCGAGTAAAATGGTATCGGGTTTATTCCACCACATAATTCACAGTTTTTTAAGTCTTTTTCGTATTGTATAATCGCTTTTGTTTCAACATATATTTTGTTTTTTGCTGTTCGTAATGCATTTTTGTGCAATGTCAGCACTTGCGATAGTTGATCAGGTTGTGTATTACTATCCAGTCGTTTAATAGCGGCTTTTGAGTCATCTTGCGCACAGTTTGTTTTGGATTGCCTGTTTGACATGTTTCTCGAATAAAATGTATACAGTGAGCCCCACAAGTTGAAGTCGTTATGTGTTGTAATTGTTTTTTGTTATACAACCATTTGTATTTTGATTGTCGTAAAAAATCATTGGAATGTTTATGAGCTTTTAAAGGTGGTAAGCCGTAAGGATCAAAGCAGTACACTCGTTTAATACATGTGACATAAAATGCAATCCAATGTGTTCCAGGGTTTTTGGCTAAATCAGTATTAGCGACGAAACAAGTGTTTGCCTCAGGATTTACAGGTATGCAGTCTTCAGGAAAAACACCCAGGAACTTGTTTGTGCAATAAGGTATTTGGTTCAAAAGCCTTGCGATGGTTGACGCGTTCATTTAGCTCAAGTGGTAATCCGTGACGGGTTGTCTGTCTTGAGTTAGGTAAAGTGTGTTGTCGTAAACCAAATAGTTGACCAGACTTGTTGAAGCGTTTAATCCATTATTAAAAGTGATTTCTTCACGTAGTTGACCATTCTTAAGTAAGTTTGTTCGGCACATATTATTTGATCTGTCCGGAGTTAAATCAAATACGAATAATGCGTAGCCTCCAGCAAATTCTTTATAAGAAATACCACAGTTTCCATCACAATTAACTTGACCCAAGTTTCTGTAAAGGGCATCAAATTCACGAGCGTACATATTTCGTTGAAAATCTGGTTTAAATGCATCTGATGGACATTTTTGTTCGTTCATGATTAATTGAAGACTTGTGATGGACTTGTTTTCAAAATTAAAAGGATTTTTGGTGGCTTTACCAATAAATGCGTCATTGTCCACAAAAGCGATAACAGTCTGTGTTGGAAATTGACCACTATTTGATAAAACATATGTTTCGTTGTGATTTCCGGTTGGAATAACATGACTGATAGTTTCCGTACGTTGCATTGGATACACAAATGGTGTACCCGATACAGCTTTTTCGTGAACAAGTGCAACTTCTGCAGACACCACGACTTGTCGAACTCTTAATGAAGCATTTTTTATCAACGGAATGAATTCATGGTTTTCTTCACCCATTAGGCAAAAAGCGGTAGAACTTCGCATTAGCCTAAAGTGAATGTCTGTGCTTGATGGAAGCAGTTTGTGTTGGTGCGCTATATCGATATGTAATGGAATGACCATGGTAATTGCTCCAGCTACAGCACGCGTTGGCCTTTCAGTAAATCCACGGTTTGTAGCATCTCTTGCGTCAAAGTGTCCACTTGTGTCAGCATGCCACATTTCATTGTACATCCAACATTTTTTGTCTGCTTTTGAACGATTCAGTAAATTTTCAATGTAGGCTCTGTATGGATGGTTATCTTGGTTTCCAGATATTTTTCGATCATTGATATATACTTGAATATCTTTAAACATGGCAGCACCAAAATTATTTACCGGGGCACAGGCATCAGCCAGCGTAACACGAGTTGCATAATTACTTGCTTTCACAATATCGACTTATAATTCCAACACGGTTTCCGACAAATCTGTGTATTTAGAAGATTTATGTATGTGAAATTCGATTGTAGCATTATCTGTTAACGATGTCACTGGTTTAAGTTTGACGTATTCACTGGAAACAACAGAGGTTGCAAAGGTGTGCGTTCGTGTAAATCCAATTCGTGTACACTACATTCTTCGCGATAGTTAGCCATGATAATATGTATATTGAAAAATTGTTCTTCACTAGTGTCTTTTTAAGTGTGTTTCCTTCCAAGATGTGTCTTCGTCTGATGTCTTAAAGTGTCCTGCGAGTTTATTTATATCTATTAAAAATGTCCAAATAAATCACTTTTTGTTCTTTTAGAAACTTTACGTCGTCGTTTGCGAGTAGAAGCTTTTCCAACACCAACACCACCACCAGTTTGTCTTACACGTTTACGCGTTTGCAGTTTTTTTGGGGGGTTTTTGCGTCGTTTTTTTTTTAGCTGGTCCCGATACCGCGGTTGATAACGCTCTTACACCCTTTTGAATTAGTTGTTTACCGACACCGCGACCTCTGTTTGATAATGATTGTTTTATATTTTCTCCAGATAACACATCGTCTGCTACACCTACCTATTCCAGCTCTCAACAACGATTTTCCAATAGATTTGAAAATTGGTGTAGCACCTCGTAGAAGACCGCTAAGCATACCTCCGAGACCATGACCACGTTGACTTATTCTTCCTCTGTAGATTGATATGTTACCAGAACCTATTTGATGTTTGTAGTAGGAAGCATAGCCGGTATTCATTTTTTCTTGTTTAAAAAAATTATACTTCTTTTGGCCGTAATAGTACTGATACTGTGACTTCTCCTCGTTGAAATGGTATGTATCGTCCAGCCCGGTCCTTTAAATACACAGCAACAGTGTTAATAGCATTTGCTCGCATAGCAAAAAAGTCCAAGTGTTGAAAACTGATAGTTTGCACAAATCCACTACGACCAGTACGATCAATTGCGACCACACGTAAAAGTTGAGCCATTTGATCACCAACTGGTCTTGACTCAATTAAGTCACAATAAACGTAAACTGAATAAATATCTCCAAACACATCCATTGGTACTGATGCTTGAGTTTCCCAGTAAAACATGTATTGATCGTTGAATCCCAAAAGTTTTGAAGGTTCTGGCGTTAAATATATTGCGCAGTGTCTTGGTGGTTTGATTTTAATCATATCGCATCCTCTTCTAAAACTAAATATTGTCTTTCTACCTTCATATTGCTTTTTTTTTAAAGTTATGTTTTCTTTTACAGCAGAGCTAATAATATTATTCAGATACCAAACAACGTCTCGATTATTTTAAAATATTAATGGGTAATCCAGCGGAATTGTAGTCCATTGTAACATCTGTTGATCGCCTACAGTAGAAATATCAGTTACCATAGTGTAACGATTATATCGGTTATCTTTACCAAATTTTTTTGCACGTTTTAGTACCTTTTCTTTTTTTATAAAAGTCCAATAATTACTATCAGTGTAGTCGATTAAATGTGCTTCTAAGTCATCAACTGTACGACCACCATCATATTCATTATCTTTGTAATTATAGTCAACTTCAATATTAAAAAGTATATGCCAATCTACATCAGTGCTGGGTTCAGGTAGTGTGGCATCAATCGATTTGTTTTTTTGCGCGTTTATCTCAGCCAATGAATACACACTTCGTAACGCAACTATTACAATGGATTGATGTTTTGGAAGACACTCCCATTGCGTTGGAACCATTATTTCCGATAATGCTACTTCATGTGAAACTTCAAAATTTAGCGGTTGTACAAGATGTGTTCGAAATTCGGTTAGTGTATTATTTGGATAATACTTTTCCGAACTGTTGCTAGGCAGTGTTAAAATCATGATGTAATTTTTGTGATATTTTTTGCTGGAATCCACTGATCAAACTTGTCGCTGTATCCTTTCCAATGCACGTATGCTTCTTTCCTTTCGCCTTTTCCTTTGTATTTCAACACCTTTTCTATAGGGTACGTATCTGTCTGAGACTTCAACACCTTTTGCACTTCCTCTGGATAGAACACGCCTTTTATTTCTTCACCGTTGTCATCCGTTATGATACAGCCACGTTTGCCTCGGTACTTTGTAACTGTAAATACTTCAGTTGTCCAATTTGGCTCATAACCTTTGTCGAAAGCACCACGTGTTTTAATTATTCTGATTCTGTCACCAAGTTGTGCTGTTCTATCCTTTGTTTTTTGCCACACATGTTTAATTTGTTTATTACGTATTTTATAAATATTGTAAAATACTTTTTCTTGATTTTTTGTTGTTATTTGAGTTGGGGTAATTTTTAAAGTGCTGTGAAATGTGTTGTTATATGAATGCATAATAGCTGGAAGAATATCTACATACTTGTAAGTTCCATTGTGGGTAAAATATCGCCATAATTTTTCTTTTAAGGTTCGATTTAAGCGTTCCACAATACTTGCTTTAATTTCCTCATTTTCGCTTGTAAAAAAAGTAATATTTTCAGTTTTTAATAAATTTTGGAATATACGACCTAAAAATTCTTTTCCTTTATCGGATTGAATTCGTTTTGGTTTGTGACTTTTGTCTAAAATTTGTTTAAAAGCAGTAGTTACATTTTCATTGCTTTTGGTTTTGATCGGAATTTCCCAAGCGTATTTGGAAAATACATCAATAACAGTTAGTATATATTTAAACCTTTGTTGTATTTTGCCAATTTTTGCATATCCATTAAATCAATTTGCCATTGTTCGTTTATACCTCCTACGATCACTCTATTTCGTTGAAATTTTCGTACAACAGGTTTGTGTTTTGTATAAGCATCTAATGATTGTAATGCTTCATCAATAATATTTTTTGTTTGTTTGTGAAAGTGTTGTTTAAAAAGTTTACTACTACTTGTAAAACTTCTGGGTTCCATTGGATTTGTATAAACATTTATAATTTTATCACGAAGACTAGTTCATTGTTTTAATTTACCCATTTTGGTAATTTAGATCTACTTCTCTTAGCGATGTTGCTGCTGGACGGTGCTGACAATGCTGACGTCGATACTGGTGCTGATATCGGTGATTCTACTCTAGCTGCAGATAATGTGGATAACGGCTGTTGAGGTTCAATTGTCTGATGATAAAGTGTATTTTTGACCAAATTAAAATCGGGATCAATTTGAGCAATTAGTTGTTGTAGTTGTATAGCGCCGGGTGGTCTTGTTGGTCTCGTTTTTCTGAAAGCGCTCATATCATTAAGCAAAGCAATAATATTGCTTCCGATTGGTACTGGCCTTTCTTCTATACTGATAATGTTTCCATTTGTATTCCATTTAATACTTTTACTTTGTTCCAAAGCTGCAACGAGACGTTTTGTTTTTGAACCACTAATTTTTGGTATATTATTCATAAGTTTTATCATAAAAAATGCCTGAGGTGTTAATTTTTCCGGTGTGAATTTTGGCTCAGTGTTGGTTTCTTGGTTTTGTAGAAGATCACGATTCAAGTAATATTTATTTTTATCAATTAATAATTGAATTTTGTTCAATTCCATTTTATGTTGTTGAAGTCTTTCCTCCGATGTTATATTTTCATCATATAACGCTTCATTTAAACGTTTATATGAATCCTGAAGAACTTGTAATAACGCAGCATGAGGATTTAAACTGTTTATGGCTTTTTCCTTGTATTTAGTCCAATTAGCATTTTGATGTCGATGTTTATTTACCTTGTCCTTGTTCAATGTAGTTTTTAACCCGGGTTGCTGCACCAAGCGTGGATCAATCAATGCTAAACGTTTATAACCCATGGTGGTTAATTGACAACTGACTTTTAGCATATGAATAAACTGTTTTTGTATCAAATCTTGATGTTGAATAAACTTAAAACAGTTGGTATAAGAGCTGCTAATAAACCTGGTAAATATGAAAGCCCGCCTTTTTGGTTTATAATTAGTTTTTTTTTTGCTTTTGGTTTTAAGTTTTTTCTTTGCAATTTTGCGTATCATTTTGACGTGCGGCTCCAATTTTTTCTTTACTTCATTGTCAACTGGAATATTATTGTTCAATAGGTTTCGACACAATTCACTTATGGCTTCCATGACACCGTCATTACTGGATATAATAAGATGTCGACACGTTTCCTCCGGTACTTTGCTCATATGCGATAATGTCTTGTTATATCTTTGAAAAGCATATTTTACCATGATTTTTTTCAATCTTAGGTCGCCACGAAAACAAGTTGATTTGTTGGTGATGTTATAGATGACCTGATTCTAAACTGATGCAGCGTTTCTTGTTTGAAGTCTGCTACAATATATGAATGAGGTTCTGTTGTTTCTCCGTTATATACTTCGGTTAAAAAATTTGGTTTCTTTGGAAAAACCTGGCGTGAAATTGGCATTATTTGAGCCATGTTTCTTGGATTTTTAAACATGACTAAATAACTAGCATTTGTTGACATAGTTCGGTAAGCTGGAGTATTTTCAAAAATGTTTTGCGTTATGTAGAGTATTGAAACAAACCAATGATGTGATCCTTTGGTAAATATATCACATAGTATTTCTTTATCAGTTTCCTTCATTAAATCATCCACTATGCAAAGCGTGTGTAGTTTATCAGCATCATTTTCAGTTGATTCCAATTCTTCCTTTGATGGTAATCCTTGATTAAATTGAATTTTTGCATTCATATTTTCAAAAGCTGATTGCCATTGTCCATAGTAGTAAAGTACTTTGTCTACGCGTGGAATTATTAACTCGTCACCATTGTCAATCAGTGTACTTACTAAGTGTGTTTTTCCTGAATTGGAAGGACCAGCTATTATCATAGAAAATGGCCCTTGCAACCGCGGATCAAAATCCACTAATGAATGTTCCATTTCAACCAGCTACTTGAGATATACTAAGTTGTTTTACTAAAAGACATAGTTTTATATAAAACATAAGCCTGTAAAAAAATTTTTTAATTTTTTTTTAATTTTTTTACAAATGCAAAGGTGACCGTGGTATATGATATAGGACTTTTAATAAACTAAATACATTAATATACAGAAATAAAAAAAACAACAAAAAATCAAATTACTAAATAATACACAAACATGTTATACTAAGTGTAACACAACTATTACTAATATAACCACTATTTAATTAACTAAAAACAAACTAGATATAGTTTTCCCTCGACATTCCTTAAGTACTTTTGTGCAACTTGGGCATAAAAACATTGCGCCATTGGCTGGTCTTTTGCACCATTGGCAAAAAAATGTTGCCTGTGTACAGTGTTTTTTAGCTTCATTTAAAGCTAAATAACACCATACACCGTTACGATTTATTGTATCAAACCAATCATTACTATTATTGGGTCCAGAAAAAAGGCAGTTTTTGCTGACCAAATTTCTCTAAAATAAATTTGGTTTTGGTTATTTACTTTAGCCTGTCCCCAAGGATTAACTTGTACCTGAATTTGAAAACAAGCATCTATAATTTCTGATTTAAAATAATTTAATATAAAATGACTTTCTAAACAGGCTATACAAACACCCTTTGGGGCTATTTGGCATACACACAATTTATACCTATTTAAGATGAGCACATTAATATCTAATATAACATATCTAGTAACAACTAAATCACATTGTGGTGCATGCCAAAGATAAATACCAAAAGTTGCATCATTGATACTTAAACCAATATGTCTTGAATCAATAAGTGCTGTTCTAATACAATTACTCATGCTTTTTGGAAACTAAAGTACCATATAAAACACTATCTACACAAGAAGGTGTTTGAGGTTCAATAAAATATTGAATATTATCTTTATGAATAGCTTCCCAAGTTAAGTGAATAGGACACCCACACGCAGTTGTTTCAAAAGGTAAATGCTGTGAGGGAATAATATCGTCACTGGTTTTATTTTCTAAATTATCTTCTACAGGCGAAGGCAAAAAAGGAGGTAGAGGATTATTTGAAATTAGTTTTAACCATCTTTCAACCTTTTCTTTGGAAAAAGCTACTGCTATTTCATGAGCCTGAATGCGGGCGTTGCTTGTGCTAGTTATTAATCTATGTTTAAGCGGTCTTAAATTTTACTTTCGAAAAAAACTTGCCATTGTATTTATATAATATAAGCAACCTTCTTTAACTTACTAAACAAGTTATATAATGCAATTGTTGAATGACCTTTACTTTACATACAATTTATGTAATTGATATCGTCGTTGGGTAAAAGTTCATATAAACCTCTATAGTGAACTTGCTACCCTATTATGTTTCACAGGTTAATATACACTTTAAATATCTAATGGTATAGTACTAATTTTATCATTTAAGACTTTTCTTTTTAAATATAAATGGCTTACACCTATTTTAGTAGTTGAGTAAGTGTGCACTTTTTGATTAATAAGCTTAAAATTTGTGTTAGTTATTGAATGAGGTTGTTTTGTTTCTAAAACATTTAAAAAATCATTTGGAGTAAGTAAATTTTGCTTTTTTTACAACACCTTTAGCACTCCATTTTTGACACACTTTATTTTGATTTTCATACGAAAAACACATATATGTTTTAGAATTTAAACATATTATACCATCACCTTCCCATTCAATTTTAAATAAGCCTGGTGTTCGTAAATTATATTTTAAACTAATCTTACAACATTCTAATGGTGTCCACTCTTTAGAATTAATTTGAGCTAAAACATAATCATTAAGATGTTCCTTACACACAGCTGTTGGAATCCATTTAGGTTTTTCTTTAAAATATTCTGTTTTAAGATGTGGTTTAACTACAGCATCCAAAGAATTACCCCTAAGTGCCATGTAAAGGCTATCTGTATCCATTTCACATATTTGATAGTCTTGACAACTAACAAATTTATCTAAAAAATCAAATGTAAATTGCAACATTTTTAACTTTGCGTATTGATATACCATAAAGCCAACTTGTAAAGGTAAGTTAAATTTAATTTTTTGTAATTGCATTTCAACTTCATATAAATCACTGTTTGATTCAGTTGCTCGTGTAAAACGCCAATTGTTAACTAAATTATTAGTTTTTTCACTATCAACATATGTTACGTTTGTATGTTTTTTTTTATTTGTAATAGTTTTACCATATGAGCTATTTCCCAAAAGTTTATACAAATCAGAAATAATTTTACTTTCAGAATTAAGATCACCAATTCTTCTAGCACAAGTAACTTCATAGGTAAAAGCCTCAAATGTTTTATGTGGTAAATACTGAATTACACGATATATCTTTGTTACTTTTAACCCATGTTGAATATACCATTTTAAAAGCGGTGTACCTAACAAAATTTCTTTTCCAAAATAACTACCAATAAGCATACGTTGAGGTGGTTTTGCAATTTCATATTCCTTGACAAATTCAGTCATATATGCACCACAATCTTTTACTGCAACAGTAACATTTTTGAAAATATGTGTCATTTCTTTAAAATACGATTTTAAAGATTCAGGTGTTATAATATCTACTTGAATTAAACCAAAAATAGTTCCATTTTCAATTTGTTGTAAAATTGTTGCTTCTGTCAAAGAATTTTTGTTATACTTTGGTTTTGGAATAGCCCAGTGTTTTAAAATGCTAGCAACTTCGGCAGATTGTTTTAATTGGTTCCATTCACACTCTTTCATAATAGTAACTTTATAGCCTAATGTTGTTGAATATTCGTAAACTCTTTGAGTGCGAGCTTGTCTATTAATTTTTTCATCAACATTCATTTTTGTCGTTAAATTGCAGTTATGACCATGCCAATAACAACCATTAAAATTATATATATTACCAGTTTCAACATGAAAACCATCAACCGGGATTTTGCGACCACCTATAATAACTTCACCACCATTGAATTGGTGTTTTAATTGTATTTGCTTACTGTATTCTGTATATTGTATCCATTCCAAAGCCATAATACTTGTTTTTTGACAAATTTCAGCTTTAAAATTAGTACACCTTCGTCGTTCTATATAAAAACCTGAACAATGTTCTTCAGAAAGGCATTTTAAGTAAAGCGAGTTTGCATCTACACCTATTATATGCTGACATAACTTAGCTTTGTTACCAAAGTCAACTTCTCGTATTTTTGTTACACCGGTTTCGTGATAACGATGAAAAATAATTGAAGGTCCACCAACTAAATGATTTTGAACAAGTTCATGTAAATGTTTATCTTGATTATTAAAAAGAACATATGGTGCTGCTGAATTTATATTTTGAAAAAGAAATCTTAAAGTTAAACCAGGTAGTGATATTCCATCTTTAAACATATCAATATTACGTTTTTTGAAAAAACTAGCGTGATTATTTAATGCTGTAATGAATTGTTTTACATCACTGTTATTATAATTAATCAAATAATCTTTAAAAGTTTTCATTTTACAGTCTTTCCAAAGTCTTTTACAAGTATTGTATGCATCTTCACTTATTGTAGTTTTTGTTAACGAACTATAAAAACACTCCCTTGGTGGTAGTGTTATATTATTTAGTTTTTTAACACTGGTTAGCCATTCATATGGAAAATATCCCTTTACATTGTCTTTAGTAAAAGCTTTCAAATATGAATCATAACTATATCCTGGTGCAAGGTAATTAAAAATATCAAGAAGTAGCATATGTTCTGTTGTAATAGACAAATATTGATTACCTCGTTTAATAACATGCACAGTTTCTTCACGACTATGTAAAAATTGATGAAATTCCATTTTAATTAAATTAAAATCATATTTTCCACTATTGAAACCAATAACTGGAACCTGATAAATCCAATTAAGAAACCGCTTTTTTAATGTAACAAAAGGGTGAGATGTTAAATGCCATTTTTTTCCATTTTGAGTTTGTTTTTCGCGAGCAAGAGCCTCTTATATAATATTATCTAATGTAATTAAAGTTACCTGAAACATATCTTTTATACTGTTTCCGATGAGAATTGCTAAATTATAAATATATAAAAACACTCTGTCAACTAAATTATCTGAATCGTTATCTTTTTCACGAATAAAGCAAATAGGTTCTTCATATCCAGGAAAATCTGATGCTACGCTGGCTGATAAAGGAACATGATTTGCTTCTATTTTTACCTTTTTTGTATTTGAGCAAGTTGGGTTTTTAAAAAATGCTTCAAAATCATAAGTAATTTTATACGGATAAACCTTTGACATACTATTTGAAATGTGAATACCAGCTAACGCTAATTGTTGAAATACATTTAAAGTATTGTTATATACACCACCTAAATACTCAAATTTAACTTTAGTACAGGGCTTTAACGCTTTATAATGTTGCTGGAGATACTCAATTTTGCTAAACCTTTTATAACATTTTTTACAAGTAAATATTTGTGCATAACGCGTAAAATCCACAATCAAACTAGCATGTTTTTTATACAAATTAATATTCATTTTACCATTTTCAGCATAATTTTTTGTAGGTGTTTGAATAACAGATACTTTACCTGTACATGCAATACTATAAACTCCAATTTGCACATCAAATAAGTTTTCTAATTTGGCAAACAATTTTTCACAAAACACCTTTAAATAATTTTGGATTTGCAGAAGAATCATATTGTTTTAATAATTCTACAGCTACATTACAATCATTATACAAATATTTTGCCAAACATCTAAATACACACAAGTTATCGTTATATTTCCTATGTGTTATAGGTTTTCTTTGAAAATGCAACATACCGCGTTTAAGCATGTGCGTTGGAATTTTAGTTATAGTCCCAATTGGAAAGGAATTGATTCTATATATTGCTACATTAAGATTTGTTATTTCAACAATTTTCCATTTTGTATCTTGATTTGCCACTCTTTTTGCTTCTTCAGTAACATCACAAATAACCAAATATGAAATAAGAGATCGTTCCAATGTAATTGAATTGGAAATTGAAAAAAGTTCTTTTGTTAATTGCGCATTATTTTGCGATGCATGAAAATAACGATATTCGTTTGTTTCTTTGTGTTGCAATATAAGACCAAGCGAAAGACCGACTTTATATAGTTCTCGTTGATTTGTATGAATAGTACGCATGATATCAATTGCATCAGTTAATTCACCTGTTGGTAAGCGAATGTTAACCTGTGAAACTTTTACTCCATTTGTGCGTACACCCGTTTGAATTGCAGTCCATCTTTTATTATATATAGCTAATATATCTGGATTATCTTTGATAATTGAAGACAACCCATCTAGATTAAATATTTCACCTTTACATTCTTTTTTCTTACATACATTATTTCCACATAAAGGACAATACCTAAACAAAAATTTACATTTGTTCACATGATTTGACAATTGAATTTGTGAAGCAAATTTACCACCACAATAAATACATTTTAAATTAGAAGCCATTTTTAAGCGCGTTTAATTAATGCCAACACTCTATCGTTTAAATCTATTAAAGCATTACCTGTAATTGTGATACCTTCTTTTGTGGGAATATATTTCACAAGTCCATCTTGCATTTCACGTTTTAAGTAATGTCTAATATGAATTAAAACTTGACCCTGGTAAATAGACACTGCAATAAATACCGATTTAATTGGGTCAACAATAATTTTCAAATTGTTTTCTTTTGGATCAACAGAATTTTCAGCTACTTGTTTTTCAACTTTTCCCAATATTTAACAACTGTGTTACTTACATGACATATATCATCAAGCGCATTTAAATTAATTGTTGCGCTTTTTTGATATACGCTGTTTTTTTTTTGTTTTACAAATTTTATCTCATTATCATAAATTTCCAAACGCACATCAGAATTAGCTAAATTAAATTGGCTATTGGGCTGAATTAGTATCACATTTTCAATTATTTGTGTTGGTTGAGTTGTAGGTATGAATGGTTGTGTAACTGTAGGTGTAGTAATGGGTAATGTATAATTGTCGGAAAACCAAAGTGATGAATTTACCTTAAGTGCTTTTGTAAAACTTTTGATGAATAGTTGCTCTCTTTTTTTTGGACTCACGGTTGACCATTGATCCGATTCTCGGAATGCTGTAAAAGTATTCGCAAATATTTCTTTTGGAGAACCCGTCAGTTGCTTTGAAGTTACAATTTTTTCACACGTCTTGCGAGCCCGTTTCTTTTTTTCTTCTTTTTCTTCTTCAACCGGGAAGTAAATTCTTTTTCGAGGTGTCCGCGGTGGCTTGGTGTCAATTTGGGTCACTCCTATTTTAAACAAAAGTAAATGTATTAAAATATATTTTTACAATAATATAACTGTTAGTAAAACAGCATCCAAGTACCACATGTACGTCAAATACATTTAACCTTTTAACACCACGTTACCACTACCTAATGTTAATGTCAATAAAATGATAAATAATACCCGGAGACACATACACGATGAACGCATTTAACCCTTTATGACTAACGTTTACAACAACTTTAGTTTTTATATACTTTTAATTTAACAATAATTTTATTTTTAAGTGTAATTAACGTACCTTACCTTCAGTGGTAATGTCATTTTGGTGAATTGCTTGTTTTACTATATCAACCATTGTGGGTGATATCCGTCGAAGATTTTTTTTGTTGATAAGTGTGCTACTACCGGTATTTTGACCGCGAAGATGGTGGTGGTGAAGGTTTTTTGTTTCAGTTTGAGTTGGAGTACTAAAGACGGGCGAGGAGAAGCCGCTTGGTGCAACACATCCCGCCGGGGTACCCACCTGGAGTGCAGCTGCAGGAGTAACTATCGTAGATTTTTTTTTTTTTTCTGCATCGCGTGCCACCGCCGTCGTTGTCGTTATCACTTTTTTTTCTACAAATACCTCATCGTCCCCCTCTTCCTCCTCCTCCTCCTCCTCCTCATCCACTTCACCCTCCTCGGCCTCCTCCTCCTCCTCCTCCTCTGACAACGCGTCTGTGTCGGTGTTATCTATGCGTTGACCATCGTCCTCCATTTCAGCTTCTTCTTCGGCTACTTCTAATGCAAGTGATTTAATTTCATTCCAATGCTTATTTGAAATGTTAGCAATTTTTTCCGGTAGTTTGCCACCTACCGCCAATTCCAAAAGAGTTTCCACTGCGGCTTCGTGTTTATTTTGTTGGTCGTTAAAATTGCTGCTGCTGTTGTCGTAGCCAATACCACCGCCATCTAATTTAATAGCCGCGGCCGCAGTGTTTGTCTCAGAATGTTCAATTGTTACCGAAGTTGTCACCCCGGCCATCGGTGTTGTTGCCATTGCTGTTGTCATTCCAGCATTGACAAAATTACCAGCCGAAGTGGTTGGGGTTATACCCACTTCGGCGCCGACTGCTGACATAGCCCTCAAAGGTGCATTGAAAGTACCAGGAATAATATTTAACGATGCTGATGATGTTGAAGCTGTAGGTGTAAAATTTAACTTCATATCACTTTTTTTCCCTCTGCGACTCATTGTCTTGTCCTCCTTGGGTTATTTTTTTCAAAAAAGAAAAGTTTAGTACTTACAAATAATTACTAATATTGTCGCTTAAAGATGGTTGGTATTGTGATGCTATCAAAAACAGCAGTAGCAGCAATAGAAGTAGTAGTAGTAGTAGTAGTAGCAGTAACAGCAGTAACAACAGCAGCTTGATAGTGATGTTGTGGTCGTCGGTATTGATGCGCGGTGATTTGCGGTAAAATGTAGTTTAGCAGTAGCAGTTATCCTCAGTGTTCAGCCCCAAAGTGAAGATGGCTAAAACTACGCACAAACACGCCTTTTATATACAGCAAAAGTCTTTGTCAACAAATATCGGAAGTGAATCACTTCCTAACGGAAATGAAACACTTCCACAGGAAGTGTTTCACTTCCGATTTTGACTCATTCAACGGCGTCAGTTCTAGGATATTTGGTATTTTTTTCTAGGCTTTTAACATCTGGAACCCATTTTATTTTTATTTTTTCACCATGTCACTTTTATCTCAGCCCCAAACGGATGTATATGACGCGCAACGACACGTGCCAGATAAGAATATTTATCTTAAAGGTCTGGGTTTTTTGTGTGTGACATGTTGGGTTCCTTCCGGAGACGCCAACCTAGTTAACTTAGATACCGTTCCCCACCAACCAGAATGCGTCCTATTATTGAATAATAAACTACCAACAAAAAAAATATTTAGCGTCCTTTTTTAGCCATCTTGAAATTCTTACAACTCGTATAAGCCCTCCATGTTCATATTGGTATCTACCCTCCAAAGGACTCGGACGTAACGTGTACTTTTTACATTTCACAAAAACTTTCATTCAGCCATAGCAATGACATCATTTTACCATCTTCAGCCATCAACAATAGGTCAACAAACTCGCTTCACAAAACAGACGCCATATTATGTAAGTACGTTAAGAAAATTATGTAATGTTGTAGATAATAATACTGTTGCACCCGTTGATTTTCGCCATGAAATTCAGGCCATAGAAACTATTAATTTAGAATTACAACAATTTGACACCTTTATTATTCCTAATCAAATTCATAATTTAACAAATTTTATTAAGCATGTAATAAATAAGCATGCTCGCAGAGCAGCAGCTGAAAAATGTAAACGCACAATGGCTGGAGGTGTTTTTGTTTCCGCATCCATTATTATAATTTTATTAAAAGCTATATTAGTAAACCCAGATTTCAGTCAATTATCAAAAACAAATTATATAGGTATTACTTACACTTTAATCAAAAAATTTAAACATGAAATTGGACATGATGGTGATAGTGGAAAATGCACAAAATGGGCTAAATTAGCCGTTTTAATTCCACACCGAACCAACAATATAATTTTGCAATCAATTTATCCTATAGAAAAAGTTTCAAATTCCAAATTATGTTCATGGCGATCTACAAAAAGTTCAGTCATACATGAAATATTTAATACCTAAAACACACTTACATATAAATATACACATACACATCACATGTACACGTTATGTTTTGTTTTCCTACGATAAATGATACTACCCAATGTTGCGGTTGGAACAAAAAAAGTTAAATTTGCAAATAACCACATCGACATACGGACGAATGGCATTTATAATGTCTTGAGAATTTTGTATTGCAACAAAACAAGGCATTAAAGGTACGTAAACTTGCTATATATTTTAATTTTTTAAAATTTTTAATATTATTTTATATTCAAATTATGTCATTCTGCATTTTATTCTATTCAAATTATATTATTGTGCATTTTATTATAACAATATGTTAAATGCTGCTTTTTTTCTTTAAAGGTTTTATCATAACCTGGCTTGGATGACTGTAAGATGTAATGTAATTTCACAATCATTACATACTACAATATCGTCACCGTCACTGACGTCAAAGGGCTAAACTGGAAAAAATCTGTGATCCTGTGATATCGCGATGAAAAAGGACTATTTACAAAACAACTAAAATTATTGGACAATACGACAATAACAAAACTATGATTATTATAACACCGTGTCATTTTTTGTATGGCAAAATTGTTGTAAATGTGGTTATTGACATATATAATATGCATAATAATACACTGCATGCTATAAAGCAGCGTATTTAGTTTTGAAAGGGTTAAGCTATACTGTGACTCAACCGGAACTGTCCCAAAACGAAAACCACAGGCACACGCACATGTGGTCTGGGTTGAATCCCTGCCAAGAAATAAACCCATAACTCACAAAAACCCAAGCAAAATACCAATCTCGGTCAAGTACCACAACACTGCAAAAAAAAAAAAATATGTTAGTCACACGCGTTCCCTGCTGCGAGAGGCGACTTGATGGATGGAAGGCACGCGTACAAAACACTTAAATTGTTATTGCGGCTTACTTTAATACTGTACTTAATCGTTGTGGTTACTCACTAAACTTATAAAAATTGTGATAACAATCGCAATATAGTATATATATATATATATATACAAAATTTCATGTTAAATAATACCTAATAAACAATGATTACCAAGTAATCACAACTTATCTTAATTGTTCTTTCTTTTTTATAAAAAAATATATAATTAGTATCAATTGCAGCTAACAACAATTTATAAAAATAAAGTTATTATTCGAATCTACCAGAAAGTTAACGGTCAAATGCGAATTATAACACTGATTTTTAATTTGGTGTAATTATCCGTTTTATAGTCAACCCGAAACTTTGGGACTGTATAGCACGCGCAAGCGTGCAAATCCCATAACAAGCTTTTTTTTTATAAAAACCAGCGCTAAAACCACCGAAAGCTTTGGGTTTGTATAGCATACGTAGGCGCAGTCGTCGATACACGAACAAAAGCTTGTGTACCGGTGTCTGCGCGCGCAAATTTTTAATGTGGTTGTAAGTTTTATAGTCAACTCGAAACTTTGGGGCTGTATAGCACGCGCAGGCGCGGACGCCGGTGCACGGCAAAAGCTTGTGCACCGGCGTCCGCACGCGCGCAAATCCCATAACAAGCTTTTTTTATAAAACCATCGCTAAAACCACCGAAAGCTTCGGGGCTGTATGGCACGCGCATGCGCAAATCCCATAACAAGCTTTTTTTTATAAAACCATCGCTAAAACCACTGAAAGCTTCGGGGCTGTATAGCACACGCATGCGCAAATCCCATAACAAGCCTTTTTTTATAAAACCATCGCTAAAAACACCGAATGCTTTGGGGCTGTATAGCACGCGCATGCGCAAATTCCATAACAAGCTTTTTTTATAAAACCAGCGCTAAAACCACCAAAAAAACGGGGATGTTAGGCATTTCCGGTTTCAGTTTCGGGTTTTCGTCGTCTTACGCAAGCACGGCGGCATTGCCGCCAATATTCAAAATTCACAAAACGCACGCGCACGTGCCCATATTTACATCACACCCACCTCACCCCCCAAAAGCACGTGCCAATGTTTACAAAATTACGCAAAATGCCCGACCAGACCCGTTCGTATCTGTCCATCATCCGAATACGCAACGATCATTGGCTGAAACTGAAAATAGCACACGCACCCTTTGGGATTCGTACCTGTCAATCATCCAAATACTCAACGATCATTGGCTGAAACAAAAATAGGCCACGCCCCCTTTTTGTGGGGGTGCACACACACGCGCACACAATTTACAAAAATTCACGTAAAATGGCTTCATAGTGCGCGCAAACACAGGGTACCATTCCATAGACTCAAGCCTTAAGCGCCGAATGGAACCTTTTAACACCCTATCTAGGTCAAACCCCCAAACTTGACCTAGTTTCAGCGAGCCTTATTTGGGCATATGCGTGACCTAGATACATAACTTTGCATAAATTAGCCAAATCAAGCCTTCCTATTGGCTGAGACGAACACACCCTCCCACCCTAGACCCACCCTGGAGGGTCACGTGACCAGAATACTCGACGCTGATTGGCTGCTTTTTTCACAAAAACCACCCCATAGGCTTTAGTACGTTAAATAAGTCCTATATATATCTACTAAGTTCAATAGTTAGAATCAAATCTAGGTAAATGTCTTAGCTTTAAAAATGACATGCTTTCATTGGGCTATGCAGCCTTACATGTTTTAGTTTTGACAATCTGTTGTTTTCATCGGACTATAAACTTGTAATATTATCACTTATAGAATATCACTGTTATAATATCTCAGAATAAATAGCTCAGATATAATATCTCAGATAGCCTACAGCATCACAGAGAGAGTATTGCTGACATAGTATCAGGGATAGAGTATCACTGATATAGTGCCACTGATATAGTATCACACATATAGAATCACTGATACTGGCATAGTAACACAAAAATATGGAAATGGTATCATGAATATATCATCACCGATATAATATCAACTTGCTGATACAGTGTCACTGATATTGTGTCACTGATATAGTGTCACTGATACAGTATCACAATACCGAATCACTCATATAGTATCACAGATATAATCTCACAGATATAGGATCACGGATATAATAACTCTTAAACAGTACCACAAAAATAGAATCACTGATATAGTATCACTGACATAGCATCACTTAGCAACTGACATAGCAACTGTGGCAACATTAAGGGCGGTTGATGTATGGAACTCCCAACATCTCCCGACCAGCCACTGCAGGGACAAATAGCTTTGCACCTGTCTGGACATGTTCTTGCAGGTGTGAAACCTCTATTTTCTCCCCGAGAGAGTGCCGCTGCTAACTTGCACAAGCCAGCAGCACTTCAACACTTTTGCAGGCAGCTTTCATGAAATGTACAACCACACAAATCAAGAGAAACCTGAAGCTGAGAGACATTAAGACTGACTCATGGACATCACTCTCACAGCAGAGAGCTAACTGGAGAGCGGCAGTCAAGTAATGAAAGCAGTCTTTGTTGCATCGCGACCGACAGCATGATGATGATGATGATGATACAGGATCACAGATATGGAATCACTGATATAGCATCACTGATATATAGCATCACTGATTTAGAATCAGTGAAATATCATCAAAGATATAATATCACTCCTATAAGTATAATATAGATATATTATCATTGAAATAGTATCACTGATATAGTATCATTGATATGATATCATATATATAGTATCATTGAAATAGTATCACCGGTATAGTATAGGCCCTAATTACTATCATAGATATAGTATTGTTGAAATAGTATCATGGATATAGAAACAAACACTGATACGGTATCACTAAAATAGTGTCATTGATGCAGTATCACGGGTATAAAGAGGGTGGTTAACTGAGACTCACTGTGAACGCAGGGGCCGAGGCAGATGACCGCCAGGACCAGAACAACCACCGCAGACGACATGGCGCAGAATGGCGGGAAACCCCCCACCGGAAGCGTTATATACTCGTCTGCGCAGCCGTAGCTTCACTCTCCAACACGGCGAGCAGTCAGCGGAGGCGAGGTCTGACTATCTATGCCCCTCCCCACCCTAGCTTCTAGACAGCTCACGGGGCCGGTGCCTGCCGCCATTTTGAATGCACCCATATTGGGAGATATTATGCCATTCTGTAATGTATAGCCGCCATTTTGAAATGCAGGTAAAGGCATGCCGCCATTTTGAATGCAGCCATATTGGGAGATATTATCTACAATCTGTGTGTAACAAAAATCATACAAAAAGTAAGTCACAAACTATGGCTATTTGCTAAACTAAGAAACTATATGACACAAGATATGTCAATAAAAATCTTCTAAGGTATGGTACTCCCCTACTTTGACTATGGGGATGTAATCTACATGGGTGCTAAAAAAAGAGCTACTTAAAAAATTGCAGATACTACAAAATAGGGCCCTGAAAATCTGCCTAAAAGTAGACAAACTACACCCCACTTATGACCTACACAAAAGAACTAAAGTAAAGCTACTACTGTCGAGAGCACCCCATCGCCTCTCGATGGCGTCGATGGATGCCTGCATTCTGACGAGACCGTCGGCATGCTTCGCCTTTGCCGTCGGCTTCCGTGCGCGGGCCGAGTGCCGAGTGGGAGGCGAGGGCAGGGCCGGCGGCATGGGCGGCAGCGGGGACGTGCCACCATCTTGCGAGTCGGTTAGATCGCTCATGTCAGCTAGCAGCATAGCGGTTGCCTTCCTTGCGCTTGGTGGGGCAGCCTCTAGGTGCTGCGGCCCTGTGGCCCCGCAGGTTCTTTGCATCTTTCTGCATGACGTGGGAGCCTTTTTAACCTTTTTAAAGCTTTTTGACATGGGTGATACGTGGGCGGAGACGGGAGTGGTAGACGTTAAATCCATGCAGGAGGAGTCTGGAGCCCGAATGCGGGTCAGACGGGGTGAGGAGAAGGAGGAGGAGGGAGCATGCGGTGCTTAGGGATGTGACCGGCTCGTGCTTCCCGCCGGATCAACCACAATTTGGAAATTATGGGCCAATCCACCTAGAAACATTAGCATATGGATATAGCCAAGACATTAAGCCTCTAATTCAACCACTAAGGGACACCAGAGCAAGCAAGGCACCCCTACTAATAGTCCATGTGGCAGACCTCAACATTTAGGGACTCATTACCAATTTGGTGAACAGATCCTACTATGATTTTTGGTTAGCCTGATATCAGGTAGGGGCTACGACTTGGATTTCAAAACGTCTTGCTTTTTCAAGACGTCTTGAAAAACCAAGACAGTTTACATATAGGAACAAATAGGGGTGAGCTGTCACAGTCTGCAACTACTTTAATATTGAGGATGGAAGCTAACAAAATACATCATTAAAATGGGCCTAAGTTGCTCTTCAAAGTGTCTATGAAGAAAATGCTCCTGTCTATAGTATGTTCATAATATTAAATTAAAACTACATTAAAATGAAGAGATAATCTTATTTTGCCTATAACATTGTGCTGGTTGTATTCTGGAATTAGTCATTTTTACTGGTGGATCACCATGGTCTATTTAAAAAAGTATTTTTCTTAGAATCAAAATCCTGGACATAGTTAATAAGAAATAACCAACAATATGAACAAATCATGATGTATAGCATCATATAAGCCATTACTCTAATATACACACAGGCAGATGGGTTGTTGTTTTAGCAGTCTACACAAGGATGGCCACTGGAGGTGGGTGTGGGTGTGGGTTGGTGTGGGTGTGGGCATGGGTGCAGTGTGGGATTTCTCTCTGTGTGGTATATCCATACAGTATATGTGTATGTGCATATACCACCCGCATCCACAACGTCACCCACATCATCACCATCTCCCTGGCGGCACCCGTGCCCATGTCAACCAAGCCAAAACAACACCAACGGGGGCCCGCGACATCGTCCACGGCATCAGCCATGTTACAACCGTCACCCACAACGGCTAGGCCAAAGGAACTACCATCCCCTCCGAACATGAGCAGGAGCTCGGGCAACCCCCGTGTTGTACCGGCGACACCCAGCTCGCCGCCGTGACCAGACCGGGCCTGGCGCTGTAGTGCAGGGCCTGGGCTGCCCTATGGGTGCCCTCAGGCACCCCAGCAGTCACCAATCTGAGATCCTACTGACCCTGCAGCAGTTTAGTGCTGCTCCGGGAAGCCCTGGAGGATGTGTCTGTCCCGGGGCTTGTTCATACTGCACGACCCTAAGACCCCCTGGACCATCGAATGTGACTCCTCTCTGGTCGCAGGGGGTGCCTTCTCCAACAGCCACTACTACGGGAAGCCATACCCCGACAGCCTCAGGACCAAACACACCAACATCGCCCACTTGGAGGCGATAAACCTAGTCGTCGCCATGAGGGCCCTGGCCCCCCCTCACCCAGATGATCACATGATCATCATAAATACAGACAACTCGGCCAGCCAGCAGGTCCTCGAGTCCGGTACCGGAAGGGACGCCACACTCACAGCCTGCGCGAGAGAGATCTGGCTATTCGCGGCCACCAATGGCTGCGACATAAGAATCTGCCACAAACCCGGCAAGGACCTAGTCCTCGCCGACGCCCTTAGCAGACGAGCCTTCGACGCAAACGCCAGAGCCAGGGCAGGTCGCCTCACTAGTGACATGGGGATTACTGAAATTGAGGTCTCATTTGACAGTGTATTCACCCATGGACTGTAGGATAGCCTGGGAACATCGCACTAAATTGCTCCTCTGTTCCCAGGCTACCCGGACCGAACACACAGAAGAATACTCCGGGTGTACTGCGCCGGCTTGGCGAGCGGGACATGGAAAAACAAGGCCGCTCAGGTGAGGAGGTACATACAGTTCACATCCAGGCACCACGCTGACCCGCTGGCCCCGACGCAGTACGACATCCTCGCCTACATACTCCACTTAAAAGAGACACTCACCTCCCCAGGGGCGACCATGAACTACATCAGCGGAGCCCGGACCTGGGTCCTCATGTTCGGAGGCTCCCCGGCACCGTTTGATACCTACCCGGTCTCACTGATGAAGAGGGGCGTGGCACGTCTGTCGAACCACACCCCCAGACCGGCCCCGCCCCTCACCCCACAGCAGGTCAGGGCACTGGCCCAATACCTGGCCGCGGCCGGGCCCACGGCCGCAGTGCTCCTGGCCGCGCTACTACTGGGGTACGCAACGCTACTACGACAGGGCAACCTCCTCGCAACCACCTCCAGCGACGACCCACGCCACTACCTCAGGCGTGCAGACATCACCACGACATCAAGGGGGCTAACGGTACTGGTCCGAACCACAAAGACAAGGTGGAGAGCGGATCAGGCATACTACATCAACATTCAGAGACTGCCGGGCTCCCCATGCTGCCCTGTCGCGGCATGGGACCACTACCTCGCGCACCGCCAGCCACGCCTCAGTGAACCAGCCTTCCTCGTGGCCCCTGGAACCCCACTCCGGCCTCCGGTCCTGCTGGCCGCCCTCCGCATGGGGCTGGCAGCGATCGGAGTGGGGGCGCCCGAGGACTACACGCTGCACAGCCTACGAAGGGGCGGGGCCCAAGCCTGTGCCGCGGCGGGCAGCACAATCTCGGAGATTATGCAGCTCGGGTCATGGACCTCGGCAGCGGTATACCACTATGTTCCGAGAGGGCTCCTGGCGGTCGGCACCCGACCCCTCCAGTGATTGGTTGAGGGTTCGGGTCCCGCCCACCAGCTGACCTCTGACCCGGGACAATAACACAAACTCATAACATCGAGATTTGACCTAATGACGATCTGGTAACCTCTCTGAAGCACCACCTGATGATGTACCGACCCCCTTTGTCCTTCACTGATTAAAGACTACCACTATCACATAATGACTCCGCCTTCGTAAATTGTGCATGTTATCCGTAACATGTGTAATTTACGGGGCGGAGAACCAGACACCACGACACACTGGTGGCGCCACCTAACCGAGAGCCCCACCCATCCTGCCCTCCCCTGCCACCTAGCGGTTCTCCCCGAGTAACTCCACCACCGCCTCCAGGGGCACCCGGCGTGACCCGACCCTCCCCCACCCACGACAAAGCCACGTGACCACCCCCTCCCGGGTTCAAACCACCACAACCGTTCCTCCAGCAGTCAACGGAAGACCGATCCGAATTTCCCCGCCCACCCACACCTTTGAAGAAGACCAACACCGGTAGGGTTGAGGGTTCGGGTCCCGCCCACCAGCTGACCTCTGACCCGGGACAATAACACAAACTCATAACATCGAGATTTGACCTAATGACGATCTGGTAACCTCTCTGAAGCACCACCTGATGATGTACCGACCCCCTTTGTCCTTCACTGATTAAAGACTACCACTATCACATAATGACTCCGCCTTCGTAAATTATATGCAATTCATCTTGCAATGTGTTGTATAATAAACTGCATGTGTATATATGTATATATATGTATATCATCATTTAGTCATAAATATTCTGTCACATCTCTTAATTCAAAGTGAAAAGTTGTATTAAGCTTAGAAACATACTGCTATAACTTATAAATATATATACATATGTATATACATATATATATATTATATATATGTATATATATGTATATATATGTATATATATGCATATATATGTGTTACGTATCTTACTATGCATATATTCATATGTACATATATACATGTATATGTGTATCTGCATATACACACAGACATATATATATATATATATATATATGCCCACAAATATATATATATATGGGTCACTCTCCTGAAAACTGGTCAGCATGAGATGGGATTTTAAAACATCAATAAAAACCTTCCTACTTATTTTTTTCCTTATACTTTTCATATTCATGTTCAGATTTGATGAAAGAAATAAGGGGAATAAAATAAAACTGTGTGAAACTTTGGTATTTTTAGTTATGAACTGTTTTTGTACCAAAAAACCCCATTTTACAGTGAGCCATTTGTAACATGACATATGGGACGTTTTTGAATCCTTATTAACATCTTGTATTGCATTGATATATCAAACAAAACAGTTCCCAAATCAAAGAGGAAGTATTTATTAACATGAATGCATGCTTAAATTTAAAAAAAAATTTAATTTAATGTCTTCAGAAATATCATTACAAATTTCCGTCACACGTGTAACCGTGGTGTCTGGATGCCACACAAATATTGTACACTAATTATTCAGTGAATAAAGCATGGCTGGGAATTACTTTTTTTTATCAATATAAGCACTAGATATTTCTGTATATTATGCCATGATTAATATGCTTCTAAGTATGATATTATTTAATTCTGATTAGATATTTATTAAGCAGACTGTGTGGTGTCCTAAACATGTGTTACACGTGTGACACACATGTTATACTGCCATAAGAGATATCTTATTCATGGACTACACCTTTATTTTTTATCTCATCAATTTATATTTTATATAGATGTAAAGGGGAGATTTCCAGCTTTCATTTGCAACCAAAAAATGTAAAAAATTCAAATATTAAATTTTGACTCTCCATGTGACACTTCTGGCCAGTTTTCAGGAGAGTGACCCATATGCATAATTATATACATATGCGCAGATATATGTGGATATATGTGGATATATGTGCATTTATACTCATATGTATGTCTATATACACATATATACGTGTGTATATATGCATATATACTTATATGCACATATATATATATGAGTAGATGTGTGTTTATATGTGGATATATGGCATATATACACATATATTATCATATAAGTATATATGCATATATATATGCATATAATATATATATGAAAATAACAGTATATATATATATTTACATCTATGTACACATATAAGCAGTTTATTATACAACTCTTTGCTAGATAAATTGCATATAATTATTATTCATGTAGATTAAACATTATATACATGGTAGAATTGTCAGTGTCATATACAATTTTTTTAAACAATAACATAATGGTCTACATCATTTCTGGTTATTATATAAATAGCACACTCCGCCCAGGCCTATACCCCCTCTTACCAAACTCACTTCCACAACACACCCTTTCACTCTGATGCCCACCTCTAGCAGCCCGGGACTCCCGCCTCCAGCAGCCCGGGACTCCCGCCTCCAGCAGCCCGGGACTCCCGCCTCCAGCAGCCCGGGACTCCCGCCTCCAGCACGCCGGGACTCCCGCCTCTAGCAGCCCGGGACTCCCACCTCTAGCAGGCCGGGACTCCCACCTTTAGCAGCCCGGGACTCCCGCCTCTAGCAGCCCGGGACTCCGCCTCCAGCAGCCCGGGACTCCCGCCTCCAGCAAGCCGGGACTCCCGGCTCCAGCAGGCCGGGACTCCCGCCTCTAGCAGCCCGGGACTCCCGCATCCAGCAGGCCGGGACTCCCGCCTCCAGCATGCCGGGACTCCCGCCTCCAGCATGCCGGGACTCCCGCCTCCAGCATGCCGGGACTCCCGCCTCCAGCACGCCAGGACTCCCCCCTCCAGCAGGCCGGGACTCCCACCTCTAGCAGCCCGGGACTCCCGGCTCCAGCAGCCCGGGACTCCCGCCTCCAGCAGCCCGGAACTCCCGCCTCCAGCAGGCCGGGACTCCCGCCTGTAGCAGCCCGGGACTCCCGCCTCTAGCAGCCCGGGACTCCGCCTCCCTCAGCCCGGGACTCCCGCCTCCAGCAGGACGGGACTCCCGCCTCCAGCAGGCCGGGACTCCCGCCTCCAGCAGGCCTCCAGCACGCCGGGACTCCCGCCTCTAGCAGCCCGGGACTCCCGCCTCCAGCAGGTCGGGACTCCCGCCTCCAGCAGGCCGGGACTCCCGCCTCTAGCAGCCCGGGACTCCCGCCTCCAGCAGGCAGGGACTCCCGCCTCCAGCATGCCGGGACTCCCGCCTCCACCACGCCAGGACTCCGCCCTCCAGCAGGCCGGTGTCGTATTTTCAGCGCCCGGTCATTCTCAGCGGCCCGTCGTGGTCAAAAGACCCGTGGCATCGCCGGCTACAAGCTCAGCTGGTGCCCGGCAGTGTTAGGGACCGATTACGCCAAAATCTATTGAATGCGATCATATTTAACAGAATTACATACTCAAATAATGAAATTTAATTAAATTAACCTTAAATTCCAAGCGATATTAACGTAGCAGCTCGATCAGCGTTGAATCGCCGAGTGTAAACAAAACAAATAGCAGTGCTCGCGGCAACGTTCGAAAATCCGCGCATGCGCAGAAGCCACGACAGGCCGCTGAGAATGACCGGGCGCTGAGAATACGACACCGGGACTCCCACCTCCAGCACGCCGGGATTCCCGCCCCTAGCAGCCCGGGACTCCGGCCTCCAGCACGCCGGGACTCCCGCCTCTAGCAGCCCGGGACTCCCGCCTCCAGCAGCCCGGGACTCCCGCCTCCAGCAGCCCGGGACTCCCGCCTCTAGCAGCCCGGGACTCTCGCCTCCAGCACGCCGGGACTCCATTCTCAATATTAAAGTAGCTGCAGACTGTGACAACTCACCCCTCTTTGTTTCTATATAATAACCGTCTTGGTTTTTCAAGACGACTTGAGAAACCAAGCCGTTTTGATTTTCTAGTCGTAGCCCCTACCTGGATATCTTAAGTGTCCAAAATCAGTTGATGGACTTCCGGGTCACTTTGCCAAATGCCCTTTTGGTGGCCATCTTTAAAGATGGCCACCGTTATTTCATGGAAATGGAGAGAATCAAGAAAACTTGCATAACTTCTCACCAGAATGACCTATCAACATGCAAAATGGCTTAAAATGTTCATAATAACATTCTGCATCTGGTGTATGATTTGTTATATTTGGTTATTATTATCTGTTCAAAAATTAAAGATTTCTAAAAAAAAGTCACATGTTTCACGTTTTTTTCACGATCTATGTTAATAAGTTGTCCGCCAATTCATGCCAGGATTCATTTTGGTCAAATTATATGTTGGATCATATAGAGGGGTTTATTAGACATCCACAACAAGTGTTATATTGATAGATTTCAACTTTATTTGATTCCATAGGCACATTTTTAACATTGTACTAAAAATAACCTTTTTTACCAGTTTGGGGTAGGGGTAAAAACTATTTGCAGGAAACCCAGTACCTGGCCCTAACAGTTACATTTTATAACAATGTCATTCATTACTATTTGTACTTTACTTTGTTCTCATTCATTACTACTCCTGAAGTTGAGCTTGAGGGGAGCACCCCCTTTTTTCTGTTATAGGTAGGCCTACTAGCAACTGTCATGAGCTATGAAAGAAACTAAGTAAACTCAACCATACCAGTACTAAACCAAACATGAAATCTGACAATGATTTTTTATGTCATTCCAGGTTAATGAAGTGCCAATCCTAGAAAATGAACCAACTTAAAAATTGAGTAGGCCTACTGGTACGAGCCATGAATGAAATGCCATTCCCCTACTGGTTCATGATTAAGTGGCTTGAGTAGCTTCAAGTGATCAAAGACACAATTACCTCCCTGACAGGCCCTTAGAAATCGAGCTCAACTTTGGTCATTCAGAGATTAGTAATGTAAGTTTCAGTTGATCTAATTACCTACCACAACACACATTGGTGGTGCCAACCCACTGAACAGTCAATTCAAAGTGAAAGTGAAAGTAGCACATGGATGGCTATCATATGTTTTGTATCATTTCCGTCATGGCTTGGCTATAGTGTTGGGCATTGTCAAAATATCAGGACACTGTAAAACTGTAAGTATTCTGAAGAAGTCTTGACCATTCTAAAAAAAAATGTATATTAAGTATAACGCCTATTGCATGTTGCTCTAGCTAGCTTGTGTAAATGGTGTACATGGATGTTAAAAGTTGTGCATTGTCACTAGATGTTTTGCTGGTAGCTGCGCAGTTAGTTCTAAATGGGCCTTCATTGATTATGTCCTGTATGTAGCAGATGCTTCAGGCATGTCATTATTGAATGATAATATCACAATGTAGCTGAAGGGGGGTGGGAGGGGTGGTTAGTCGGATGGAAGATTGTTATTTATGGTTGACTGTGAATATATCATTATCGTTATTATTTTGTTATGTTGTGTTAATAAGTGTGGCCCTTCACAGACTGCTCACCCAAAATAACCTATATTGTGCACTAAACGGCCTGAAACTTAATTTGTTTTGGGTCGCAACACAAAACAACATAAAATAAAAACTGTTGCCGACCTTCAATTATTTTTGATGCGCGAGAAGGAAGAAAGCAAGGCGGGGGTGGAAGAAAGGCGCGTTTA
>CM059189.1:45868074-45940885 GCA_030323885.1 Branchipolynoe longqiensis
ACACACAGGCAGATGGGTTGTTGTTTTAGCAGTCTACACAAGGATGGCCACTGGAGGTGGGTGTGGGTGTGGGTGGGTGTGGGTGTGGGCATGGGTGCAGAGAGGGATTTCTCTCTGTGTGGTATATCCATACAGTATATGTGTATGTGCATATACAGGCAGAGATATATATGTATATATATGCATATACATATATATATGCATATATGCATAAATCAGTGATGCTATATATCAGTGATGCTATATCAGTGATTCCATATCTGTGATCCTGTATCATCATCATCATGCTGTCGGTCGCGATGCAACTAAGTCTGCTTTCATTACTTGACTGCCGCTCTCCAGTTAGCTCTCTGCTGTGAGAGTGATGTCCATGAGTCAGTCTTAATGTCTCTCAGCTTCAGGTTTCTCTTGATTTGTGTGGTTGTACATTTCATGAAAGCTGCCTGCAAAAGTGTTGAAGTGCTGCTGGCTTGTGCAAGTTAGCAGCGGCACTCTCTCGGGGAGAAAATAGAGGTTTCACACCTGCAAGAACATGTCCAGACAGGTGCAAAGCTATTTGTCCCTGCAGTGGCAGGTCGGGAGATGTTGGGAGTTCCATACATCAACCGCCCTTAATGCTGCCACAGTGACATGGTTTTCTGTTTAGGGTTTGCTCCCTTAGCCTTCACTTCTGTCAAGAACCTGTACCACAAGGCAGTGATTTACAACTCTGCAGGGAAGGGGCATCAAACTCCCTGAGGTATTGCAATACCTGCATACCAAATCCTGTATCAGTGGCACTATATTGGTGATACTGTATTAGCAATACTATATAAGTGATATTATATCAGTAATACTCTATCGATGAAACTATATTACTGATGCTATTTGCATCATATGGTGTCAGTGGTATTCTATCTGTGACACTATATATGTGATACTATATATGTGGTACTCGATAAGTGATGCTATGTCAGTGATACTATATCAGTGATTCTATTTTTGTGGTACTCTTTAAGAGTTATTATATCCGTGATCCTATATCTGTGAGATTATATCTGTGATACTATATGAGTGATTCGGTATCGTGATACTGTATCAGTGACACTATATCAGTGACACAATATCAGTGACACTGTATCAGCAATACTGTATCACTGATACTATATCAATTATACTGTATCAGTGATACTATATCCGTCCGGCTGTAGGCTCCTAGTTGATATTATATCGGTGATAATATATTCATGATACCATTTCCATAGTACTATTTTTGTGTTACTATGCCAGTATCAGTGATTCTATATGTGTGATACTATATCAGTGGCACTATATCAGTGATACTCTATCCCTGATACTATGTCAGCAATACTCTCTCTGTGATGCTGTAGGCTATCTGAGATATTATATCTGAGCTATTTATTCTGAGATATTATAACAGTGATATTCTATAAGTGATAATATTACAAGTTTATAGTCCGATGAAAACAACAGATTGTCAAAACTAAAACATTTAAGGCTGCATAGCCCAATGAAAGCATGTCATTTTTAAAGCTACGACATTTACCTAGATTTGATTCTAACTATTGAACTTTGATACTTGTGTGCACACTATGGCTTGTGACCAAAGCAATTATCGCTGACCTCTGGGCGACCACTTTGGTCGCAAGCAGGATTTTAGTGCAGTAGCTGCAACCTCCTTCTGACCAAAATTGTGGCAAGGAGGTCGGCAATCACTTTGCGACCACTTGTGACTACTTTGCAACCACTTTGAGACCACTTTGCAACCACTTTGTGATCACTTTGCAACCACTTGCAACCTCTTTGTGACCAATCCTTTTTGTGGTCGTAAAGTGGTTACAAGCGGTCACAAGCAGCTAGTATTATCTACTACTATCTCTAGTTTCCTATTTCCCCACTGGGGCGCTACCTGCGAGTGATAAATGAACCAGACTACCAGCACTACAGCCCAGATTTTAAAAACAATTTCTGCAACCAAGCTATGTCTTCCTTAGTTATTCCCGCAGCGCTGTCTCCAAGACAGGGCTGATGAACATTGCATTAGAAAAGTGTTGGAAGGCTGGGTTATGAAAATAGCCACATGATTTTGCAATCTAATGTGCTAAATATATTGATAAAATATTTTTATATCATAGCCCAATATCTTTGGAGTGAAGAATTTATGAAATCATGTAGATTAATAGACTTTAAAAGTCGAATCAAGAACATCTAGTGGGGGCCACCTTAATATATTTGCATTCTCTTCAAATTTCTCCACTGTAAACCAATATAGATACACACTGACTGCTGGAACAAGGACCTCCACAGCTTGTTTATAGTTTATACATTCCAAAGCTGTTTTTGGTCAGGCTCAGATTGGGCTATCACCTGTAACCTGGATAGTGGTGAATCTTTTTATCTAATTACCACCATGAAGGTGGGTGGATGGTTGTAGCTGATGGCGCACTTGCAATGTTTCATTTTATATAGGTCGGTCGGTCTCTGACAAGTGGAAGTCATATGTGGCTGTCTCATCATGTGGGTCATCTCCATTGTTGTTTATCTACACGAAGAACATTCCTGAACCAAAAACCCTAACAGCTGTCCTCGGAGATCCCGAAAAGGAGGTAACCAGGTTTTCACCTCCTGATTGTTTATTTTGTTTGTTTTGGCTGTCGTTTGTTAAAGTCGTCTGGCATAGTTCACTGATCGAACGACAAATGAACTCTGAATGTAATGTTTGAATAATGTCATCGGTCAGATTCCCTATCACATGACCCAGAGGGGTTCCCCACAAACTGGGAGAACCCCTTTTGCTTTGAAGCATCCCATTGGTAGAGAATACAAAAAAAAACAAGGGAATCCTACCTGTGATGTCATTCATACATTAAACACTAGTGACAGGCATCAGCACTCTCTCCTCACACATTCGGTTGCATAAACTGAACAACCATATTTAAAATGTCATGAACATTTACTTAAGTAACAACTTACTCTTGATCTAAATCTAGACATTTTAATTCTTTATCTGAATGAAGGAAATTTCAAATGTGTCAGAAGAAACACTTTTCAAAGAAATATATAAACAATGTCTGATGAACCATACTCATTTCCTAAACATGTTATTAACCATCAGATATGAAGACAAATGTCAATAAAATAAGTAAAACTGACTCTGGCTATAATTCTAAGTCTAGATTTTGTCTAGATCTAAATGCAGATGGTGTAAGACATGCTGATGAGTTTATGTAATATAATGGTAGATGAAAGATTCACATCATAATCCATGCTATTTTTTTCAAATTTAGTACTCTTAAATTTCAAACTGTAGCTGAAATGTGTTGCAACAAACAAACAGATTCCATGGCTACTGTCACTGCTTGTGCTTCATGCAGGTTTATTTAGCTTTTCCGCATCCCACAATGCACTATGCGGCTAACCATGTCTAATAACCATGTTGTTAAATTAATTAACATTCATCTAAATATAAATTGAGTAAACCTGTTTTAATCATTAATCTAAATAAATTATTTTGTTTATTTAAAGCTGCATAGTCCGATGAAGCATCAACTTTTCCAAAAATTATCTAGATTTGATTCTACATATCTAACTTAGATACTGATGCACTTATTAAGCATTTATTGCTACATAGAAGGGAACACTGAGTCAATTTAATATGACCTTTTGCTGAAGAAGCATATTGCGTCAAAGTTTTTGTGTGTGTGCCAAAACTAAATTTTACATGCTTGCAATTCAAATATCTTCAAATTTGCATTTAAAATTAAAGTTACTTCAAGCTAAAGTAAGGTTGATTATAGTAATCAATTCAATATATTTATCTCAGAAAAATGACAGAAACTCAAAACAATTGGACTATGCAACTTTAACACATGGAGAGTCATTTGAATTCACCCCACCTCCCTTCGCCCCCAAACAGAACAGATGGCAATTCAACGTGTCAACCATCACCAACGTGTCACACATCGAGTCGGCCGTCATCACCTGCGACTCCCCCCTACCTGACATCAATTACGAGTTTATGCTGGGATTCTGGATCAGCGGACTGCGCCGCCGTCAACTCCACACTTCCGGTTCCGCAAAGTCTACATTTGTTCACCAAGTGCGGCGTCGTGCAGAGGGCCAGCCTCACCAAGGCCCCGCCCAGGTTGCTTCCGGACGGGGCTCCAGAAGTCACCAAAGCCAGCACCATCGGATCAACAGAGAGCGTGGCCTGCTACGTGTACTGGCCGAGTAAAGCCTAACAGCCTAATGCTAGTAAAACCCATGGCCTAAATGTTAACGCCTAAAACTTATGACCTAAATTTTAATGCCTAAAACATATGATCTAAAGCCTAATGTCTACAGTGTAAGACCTAAAACATAATGTCTAAAGCCTAAGGACTAAGCCTGAAACCTGAAAGCAGAAGGCTTATTATATGAAGCCTAAGATTTAAAGCCTGAGCCTAATACATAAGTCATAAAGCTGAGGGACTTATGGCTAAAGCCTAATGGCTTAAGGCTAATGCCTAAAGCATAAAGGTCAAAGCATGATGCCTAAGGCGAAAGCATAAAGCCTATGACCCAAAAGCCTGAGACCTGAAGCATAATGCATAAAGCAAAATGCATAAAGTCTAAAGTCGAAGGCCTAAAGTCTAATGACTAATGCCTAAGCCTAAAGGTTAATGCATAATGCCTAAAGGCAAAGAGGCTGAAAGCACAAAGACAAGAAGTCAAACCATAAAGTATCAAGCCAAAATCATGAAGTTAAAAGCGCAAAGCCAAAACCCTAAAATCGAAAGTAGGAGGCCGAAAGGATGAAAGCGCAAAGTAACCAAGTAAAATCTGGAAGCGTGAAGTTTAAAGCGTGAAGATGGAAGTCTATGCAGAAGACACAAAAAACAAAGCTGAAACCCTAAGGTATAAGACATGAAGCCAAAAGACAAGACACCAGCCTAAAGCCAAGCCTAATGTTAACACCTCCAGCCCAAAGTTAAGATCTACAGCCTAAAATAAAGACCTAAAGCCTAGAGGCTACAGCCTAAAACTTAAGTCCATCTGCATGAACCTAAAATGCTCTAATCGAAGTCTAACGCCTAAGCCACACAGCGGAAGCAAAATTCGAATGGATAATGCAGGAAGCCACACAGCTAGGTCCTACAGCCTCATACAGTTTAACTCCTGAAACATAAAGCATGAAGTTTAGAAAATATAACCATGAAATTATACTTTTGCAGAGGTTATTTCAAAATTGAATAAATGTAAGACACATGAAACCCTACAATTTGGCGTTGTTTCTGTCACTGTTGATATGTAATGAGGACGTTCTATTGTAATACATTTACATTCTTATAATACTTAGAAAGATTAAAAGCTGATATGTTCATGTCCACCCCCTTAATAGCAATTAAAACATTCTTTGAGATTCTCAATGGGAGGGTGGTGGCAGCATCCCCTTTCCCCCTCAGCAGAGCGCATGGGCCTGATATATATATTTATATATATATATGTATGCTTTATAAGCCATTATAAGAGTATAATAAGCCAGAATATCCATCTACTCCCCATCCACTAAGGCATCGGCTGGTCACCTACGCATTAGGTCATCTATTGATACCTCATGACCGCCCCACATGGCGCCACCTGCACACCCATGCCTCAGCGGCTGTTATCCTCACTCACTGTACCGCTGAAAATCACACACACACACACACACACACACAGTATATGCTACCTGATGCGGTGGCCGGATCCTCAGAGCGTGCCCCCTCCCCCCCCCCCTCCCCCCTGCGGGAGATCGGGAGTTCGGGTCCTGGTCGGGGAATGTTGTGTTGTGAGGTGTGTGCGTTTTGCTGTGCTGCTACCGTCACTGTCACTGTCACCGTCACTGTCACCTTCACTGTCTTACCTATGCGTCTTATACATCACCTATGGCCACCAGGGAGGAAGGTCTAACCTGTAATTGAACATAACCAGCATCGTAGGAGACATTTTTATTGAAGTCATTACCGGTACATACAATACATATTACCAAGTTTCCCGAATGCACTGGACAACAACTACAAGACAATACTGTTATAACATATATTTTGTTCTTAATAAATCAATATTACATACTGCACAAGACCATCCATAAGAGCATTGGCTGGATTATTGTGCGGGAGAGAAGTCATTGGTTCAAACCCCGGACAAGTCAAAACAATGACTTACAAAAATTGATACTTGTCACTAACCAGCCTAGCGCTCGGCATCAATAGGCATTGACAGTGTGTGCATAGCAACAGGACTAGTTAGCTGAGTATCAGGATAATGTGACTGAGTGGGACTTTGGGTCGTGGTGCCAGCAGCACGGTCTCTCCATGGTGGCCGTAGTATGAAGTCACCATGGGCGTAATCGATTAATCAACTCGGGTCACCCGAGCCACTTTTTGGCGCATGCGCGCATCGTACAGACTCGGGTTGAATAAACGAATACACTCGGGATGGACAAAATGGTGGCTTAATCTAAAACTTAATAATTTTTTTTCAATAACCAATATATTACAGCAAAATGGGATTTAAAGTATTTTATGATTGTAGAAGCTGACAATTTGGGTTACTAATTAAAAAAAGCATTAAAAGAACACATATGAGTTGTACTGGTAGCGGTTATCCTACAGGTACCAGCTCAGATGTGACGTCATTGCTCCTCGCAAACCCTAGCCAAGAGGTGGGTTACTGGGGTCGGGTTGTTTTGCACACGGCATGTGTATTTGTCGACTCCACTCGTGTTCGATTTGAAATTCTGACGACTCGGGTGACCCGAGTCGCCCGGGTCGTGTTAATCGATTACGGCCCATGGGTGCACACTGTCACAAGTCTGTAGGTATGCATTCTGATGTTGCCCTTAAATATTGTTAAAACCTCAACAAACAAAGCCATTTTACTTTCCACCATCTTCAATGTGCACACATTATTTTCAAAGGATACCATGTCATCTATGTGTAGGTGTCTACATCACCCATAATAAAATAAACTAGTATTATTGCACATAATACCATAAACTAGTATTATCACACATAATACCATAAACTAGTAATATTGCACATAATACCATAAACTAGTATTATTGTACATAATACCATAAACTAGTATTATTACACATAATACCATAAACTAGTATTATTGTACATACTACCATAAACTAGTATTATTGCACATAATACCATAAACTAGTTTTATTACACGTAATACCATACACTATTATTATTGCACATAATACCATAAACTAGTATTATTACACATAATACCATAAACTAGTATTATTACACATAATACCATACACTAGTATTATTGCACATAATACCATAAACTAGTATTATCACACATAATACCATAAACTAGTATTATTGCACATAATACCATAAACTAGTATTATTGTACATAATACCATACACTAGTATTATTACACATAATACCATAAACTAGTATTATTGTACATACTACCATAAACTAGTATTATTGCACATAATACCATAAACTAGTTTTATCACACATAATACCATAAACTAGTATTATTGCACATAATACCATAAACTAGTAGTATTGTACATAATACCATAAACTAGTATTATTACACATAATATCATAAACTAGTATTATTGTACATAATACCATAAACTAGTATTATTGCACATAATACCATAAACTAGTTTTATTACACATAATACCATACACTATTATTATTGCACATACTACCAACAATTTGTATTATTGCACATAATACCATAAACTAGTATTATTGTACATACTACCATAAACTAGTATTATTGCACATACTACCATAAACTAGTTTTATTACACGTAATACCATACACTATTATTATTGCACATAATACCATAAACTAGTATTATTACACATAATACCATAAACTAGTATTATTACATGTAATACCATACACTAGTATTATTGCACATAATACCATAAACTAGTATTATTACACATAATACCATAAACTAGTATTATTACACATAATATCATAACCTAGTTTTATTACACAGATTTTACACATTGTGTAGGCATTCCTAGTCATCTTCATAAAACAGTGCGTTGCAAGATTTTAAATCACCTGAACCTTTGACTTTGGCCCATTTGAAATCAAACTATTAGGCTATATATGTCTATGTCTAGGCATTGAATCTTTTGAGTTGCGTTATCCGATACTTTTGAGTTTCCATCAACATTTCCAGATCAATAGATTAGGTTGGTACGATTATAATTTACTTTTCCTTGGAGTAATTTAATTATAAATAGCTAACTTTGGAGATATTTGACGTGAAAACATGTTAAATTAACTTTGGCAAGCTGAACATCATAATCGTCAGAATTAACAGATTCTACTATATTGACTTAGTGTTCTTTCCAAGCAGCAACAATGTTTAATAAATGCAGTAACATCTAAGATGGATATGTAGAATTAAAGCTATGGAGCCATTTTGATTTAGAAATGTGGTGCTTTCATCGGACTATGCAACTTTAATTACACATGTACTCAGATAGTTCATTCAAGACTAGGCAATTAGTTTCTTCTGACGTCATATAGCGTTCATGCTATTACCTGGGGTAGAAAGCAGCGAAAAGATCACTTCATGGCAATTGGTAAGAATTGTGGCTGATTTTCTGCGGGTGCGGGGAGCAGTCTTCCACCTCTCTGGACTCTCGCTGGTCGGACTCACACCCATCTATCAGAGTGCTCCACCGAGGCGCCCCCTACCGCCTCTTCCCAAAACTCCAGGCTGAGCTGCTGTCGACACCAGGGCCGCGTTCAAGTGTGCACCTCGGAGGCGCCTCGGAGAAATCTGGACATCGATCTACTCTGAACGGCATATAGCTGTCGGGTGCCTCAAAAATGCCGGCCTCCATAGGATGCAGCCATTTGCAATTGAAAGAACAGTTCTGATTGGCTGAAATCACTGAAACCCACAGCCATTTTTAAGACGTTTTTGCCTCCTATGTGAAAAGTGTGATGCCTCAGAGTCAACTACGAGGTACACCCTGAACGCGAATTGGCAAAAAAAGATGTCGTGGAGCCGTCTTGGAGTTGACTCCAAAGCATAGCCTACATCTAGTGGCGGTGGACATAACTAATATTATGGGGAAGACTCCAAGACTAATGCACTGAGGGCCACCTGAAACCACAAAAAACAGCCACCTTAGCACAATTGATAAAGGCGGACTGTTTCATACAGCGCCTGGGCAGTACATCCATGACAAATATATCTATAGACTAATTTTCAGGTTGAGCAGTCGCTGCATATAAGTCTTCGAAGCAAGTTATTGTGAACAGAATTCGAATTTTCTACAAGTATTTATTTGATTCATTTTGTTCATTTTATTTACTTTATTGCTTCATCCCAGGGTTCTATGATCGATGCATTTAATGGTGACTCTATCCAGACTTAGTACTCACTTCTATAGTTGACCCGCAAACCGAGTTTTAACTGACGGACAATAAAGATGATTTAATTAACTACCCAGCATGCCACAAGGGTAGAGCGTCTATTTACAACACATTACCGTTAAATGTACTGGCCAGGGTTGTAACTAGCAGGGGGGGGGGGTTGTGAAAGCGCAAAGTCCCCTCTCCCTCCACCAGAAAACAGTATGTAGCCTCCCTGAAATGTCTGGAAATGGTATTTCAGAGCCTCTAGATTAAAAAATGTCCTCGGGTGGGGTATACCCACAGACCTTCACGCCTTTGGCACTAATCCCTTACACAAATTGATCTTCCGCCAAACAAAAACTGTACTGGATATGGATTATTGATTCGGGCGACCATCTCTCGCCCAACATTGTGTGGATAGCAAACACGAAACTGTAGATTATAGACCTGGTTACCTGATTTTAACGTGTATTATTTAGGCGTTCCCTGGCCTACGTAACTCTAACAGCGGAGGTAGATCATGAGGGCTGAATGGTCTGAGTACTCTCAGCTTCACCACAGAGATGCTCAGTCTTGATTAAACCCTGAGTAGGTAGGTTTAGTGTAGGGTAGGGGGGTGCACTCACTCCCCAGGTGAAATGCCACATACACAGGTAGGTGTAGTGTAGGGAGGTGCACACACCTCCCCCAGGTGAAATGCCACATACACAGGTAGGTGTAGTGTAGTGAGGCGCACTCACCTTCCCATGTGAAATGTCACATACACAGGTAGGTGTAGTGTAGTGAAGTGCACTCACCTCCCCAGGTGAAATGCCACATACACAGGTAGGTGTAGTGTAGGGAGGTGCACACACCTCCCCCAGGTGAAATGCCACATACACAGGTAGGTGTAATGTAGTGAGGTGCACTCACCTCCCCAGGTGAAATGCCACATACAGAGGTATGTGTAGTGTAGTGAGATGCACCCACCTCTCCAGGTGTAATACCACATACACAGGTAGGTGTAGTGTAGTGAGGTGCACTCACTCCCCAAGTGAAATGCCACATACACAGATAGGTGTAGTCTAGTGTAGTGTAGTGAGGTGCACTCACTCCCCAGGTGAAATGCCACATACACAGGTATGTGTAGTGTAGTGTAGTGAGGTGCACTCACTCCCCAAGTGAAATGCCACATACACAGGTAGGTGTAGTGTAGTGAGGTGCACTCACCTCCATAGGTGAAATGCCACATACACAGGTAGGTGTAGTGTAGTGAGGTGCACTCACCTCTCCAGGTGAAATACCACATACACAGGTAGGTGTAGTGTAGTGAGGTGCACTCACTCCCCAGGTAAAATGCCACATACACAGGTATGGGTTGAGGGTAGGTTATTAGATCGCCAGAACTATGCGTCATACATTACATACGTCAAGTCACGCTGGAGAAATGCTAAATGTATGTTAGATGTACATTAGGTGTACATTATCCATACATTGTCAGTATGCAGACTGTATGTTACCACTGCCTTTAAAGTAGGTCAATGTAGTGCAACGTAGTGAACAACGTTTGATTAACATACGTCTTCGTACCTCGACGTATGCCTAGCGCTTACATAATGTACGACAGACATAAAATTCACAAGTTGTCAAACATTGTCGTGTGTCGAAAGTTTTGTGCATGCACAAAACTTTGCCGACCCCCTGACGTGTGATGAACGTCGATGTGCATTGAAGTATACCAATGCGTACCTAACACGCATGTAATGCATACTGATGTATCCCGACGTAGCGGCAAAAAATCACATATGTCAACGTATGTTGGTGCTAAGTGTCGTAATATGACAGCACAATTACAAATCCAACACCCTAGGACAAAGGGTGTAGCACCTGATAAGTTTGAGTCTTTATAAAATTACCAACATTGTTCATGTGTCATTCAGTTCCAAATACCTAACCACCAATGCAAGCATTGTTACTGTTGCTCAGAATTACAATATCAATTACCTAACCTGAAACATGTCAATTTGCAGAATCACTAACATTATTAGTGCCGGATATTATTTACAGCGCATTAAACATTTTTGCGTGTGACAACTTCCAGTTTCACGCGTTGAAATAACGGGAACAATACAGTCTCTGTTTGAGAGGCTGGGAAAGCTCGCTGTCAAGAGGACATTCTAAATTGTCAAGATGTATTAAGGTGGCATAGCATACAGACAACATTCACCTCACCAGGTGGTAGGGTCACACAGGTGGGCAAGTATGGGCAGGGTTTCTGCATTAGGAAACTAGTGTCATGGGGGTGATGAAAATGGGAAACATTGCGCCTAGAACGGGACTCGAACCCACATCTCTTTGCATTCCGGGCCAGTGTGCTAACCATTACACCACCGAGGCTCCCTGATATCAACACACTACCCACACCTACCTGTCTATGTGGTTACTTGCCTGAGAGGTCAGTGCCGACTACTACACTCGTCTCCCTGGAATTGTAAGTCTTTTAATGCTTACAATTACACACACAGGCAATGCGCTTACACATTGATACACAGGGTAGGTTTAACAACCATACGGCGCATAGCTAGTACAGGATCATGGTCACGGCAACCAGTGTCATGGGGGTGATGAAAATGGGAAACATTGTGCCTAGAGCGGGATTAGAGCCCACGAATCTTTGCATTCCGGGCCAGTGTGCTAACCATTACACCACCTAGGTTCCCTGATATCAACACACTACCCATGCCTACCTGTCTATGTGGTTACTTGCCGACTACTACACTAGCATCTACTACAATGGTAGTATACTTGAAATTGCCATGAGTGTGCACTGTTACAAGTCGGTACAACTAAACAACCGCATTGATCTCTTCGTAAACCAAGAGGGACTCCATCTCAGTTGATTCTCACCACATGCGTATGTGTGTCAATAACAGGGCTGGCTGAATCCAGCACCATACTGTTAGCCACAGGTAACCATGTGTAATATTTACTGGAATGCCCGGCCGTCTGAGCCCCAGAAATACCACTTACTCTTCCCAGGTGTGTTCTGACAACTGTCTGTCAGTTAACACCTGATGCCCCTCTCCAACAAACTCATAAGAAAGAAAGGGAAGACAAGTCATGCAAGATTGACAGTGAAGAACTTGTGCTTTATTGGCATCAACTCCTGTTCACATACTAGCGACCTATTACCCTCACCTCTTACCTTCTGTCAACACAGAGTGTTGTATAGGAATCAGTGCCTACATCCCATTGAACCAGAGTCCCATGGTTGTTGCACGCAGCTCAGTTTGTATAGGAAAGGTGGAGCCTCAGCCAGACTGTCTGGGTCCCTGGCCAAGAGAAGAGTGTGTTCACTTCAAGAGTCCAGCCAGAAGTGTGTTAGTAGTGCCTGTAGCATCATATAGATCAGAGTGTCTACAATAATCAATATCAGAATGAGGCTTGTGTGGTCAGGTGGAGCAAAGGGGTGCAGGTGACTGGGCCTCCCACAACCAGCCAATCAGACACCCTCTACAGCCTGGGGGGGGATGCCCCAATGTGGGCAGCTATCACTCAATCCCGGCTGCAGGTGGTGTCCATAATGTATGCAGAGTGGCTGGGTGTGCTTGCCCATCGGCCATGTGGTAACAGCTAGTTGCAGACAGTTACAATGCATATATATATATTAGAAATGTCCTTCTCCACTTGCACCCTTACTGGTGCTTAGAGGGAACATTTCACCAAACATTAACTGTCTCTTATATAGGAACATCTCGTCATAATCTCGGGCACTATGTATTAACATATTTTTCACATAGGCTTATATGTCACACCGTGAGTGGGGCACCCATTGCTTTTCTGTTACATAACCTTGGTCCCCACTCTGTCACCCGAGAATAATAATGCTCTCTGCCAATATATAAATCCGAACCGAAAATCCGGAGATTTTTACACATGGATTGTAAAAGAAAACCACACAAAAACCCTTTATCACCTTAACCAAAAAGAGACACTGTGTAGGCACGTAGACCTTGCAGTATCATGTCCAGCACCTATTCGCCCCAATCTGCAATAATTCTTTCTCATACTTCACAGCACAGACTGATCAGTGTACACCCACAATCGGGCATGATACCACACTTGGGATCTACAGTGGTCTGACTATCAGACTATCAGAATCTACACCAATAATCGCCTACACCGTCTTACCTCTACAGCGGTCTGACTATCAGAACCTACACCAATAATTGCCTACATCTAGGTGAAGCCAGGAATTTTGAAGCACAGCTAAAGCTAAGATTCCTTATATGCCACATGCGGCATCCGAATGCGACTGCGCCAACAATTTGAAAAGCATGTAAATGAATAGTGGTGCTTCCATACGTCGGAATGCGAATACGAACAGGAATGCGAATGCGACAAATGGATCGACCCATGGACCGATTGGTGCAAATGCGAATGTGAATACTGCTGCATTTGGCAAAGAAAACAATAGTAACTTTGATCTTCTTTCACAAATTTGGAGTAAACACCCCAAAAAATGTCATAGGTAACTTTTTTGGTGTCTTTTTTTTGTTTAACCATATCCCAACACAAAATGTAAACATCGGCTATTGGTGGTTGGTGTAATGTATTGAAAGCAGGCGAACACCTCAACGTCCAGTATGTGAGTGTCTTTATTTACTTCCAACCTGTGACGTCATCCCCTCGAGTCACAAGCTATACGCACTGTACGTATACCTTACATCTTCCCCCCCTTTTTTTAAATTTTTATTTTTTTTATTGTTACATCGAAGGATATTTACCGTGGTGACTCGGGGGGCACATATGTATATATATAGTACAATATTATCATATGGTATCGAAAGTAGGCAGACACAAATTCACATAGCAGATCAGGAACATAGTGAACCAGGAACATATAAAAATGGATGAACTTGTAACCAAGCTTAATTGATATGTGAGTATTTCAATATATATATATATATATTTGGGGGGAACACACACAACTATGGTGGGATAATTATTTTGCTTACATTGTAATAACCATCTTGAATTAGGTGTATGCGTGTTCCGTTATCCCTAGTCTCTTCGGCGGACGTGAGATATGCCCACTGTGAGTCGTGTATGTGGTAGGTGTAATGTTTGGGGATATGTGTTTCTTTGAGAGCGATGACTGTTTATTCTGGGTGTTATTTTGTGGTGCAATGTCATGCCCGGGCTTGTAGGACGGGACATGAGGTGTGGGCACCTGAAACATGTGAACCCTGTTCCTGTGTAATGTCCTCCCTGCACAGTTCTCAATTACATAGTCTTTTCGGTTCTGCTTGGTTGTATGTGTTACTGTGCCAGCCCTCCATTTGCCCTCATGTGTTTTGTATTTGATGTGATCATCTACCCTTAGCTCTTGTTTGTCTTTCCCAGCCCTTTTGTCATAATAGTATTTTTGCCGCTCCTGTAGTTTGGCAATGCTTTCTGTCTTGGATGTCTGAACCTGTGGGTGCAATCGGTCTGTAGTGATGGGTATTTTAGAACGAAGATGACGACTCATGAGCGGTTGAGCTGGAGAGGCATTCATTAGCCTCAAAGGGGTATTACGGTAGTTTAATAAGTATAGGTTGAAATCCTGATCATTTTCTCCCGCTTTTTTCATCATTTTCTTTATTGTCTGCACGTAACGTTCTATCTGACCATTACTTTTAGGATAATATGGGCTAGAAACGATGTGGTTGAATTTATATTTGTTTACAGAAACCTTGAACTCGTTGCTAGCAAACAGTGGTCCATTGTCAGAGATTAGGACGGTTGGTATGCCATAGCATCCAAAAATCTCTTTTAGAGCCTTAATGATAGTATTTGATATTGTGAGAACAAGTTCAACCACCTCAGGAAATTTAGAGTAATAATCTACCAGAATGAGATATGTTTTATTTTGATATTCAAATAAATCCACCCCCACTTTACAGAAAGGTATGTCAGGTATGTCATGAGGGGTCATGGGTTCAGCACTAAGTGAATTCCTATAATTTTGGCACGTGCTACACCGGGATATCAAATCTTCGATTTGAGTGTTCATTCCAGGCCAAAATACAGTGTCCCTCGCTAGCTGTTTACACTTTATCATTCCTAAATGGGTTTCATGTAGTATGTTCAACATTTCCTTCTATAACCCAGAAGGTATAACTAATTGTGCTCCCTTGAATATCATACCGTCTTTGCTAACCAGGTCGTCCTTGTATGTAAAAAACGGTTTTGCACAGGATTTCACCAAGGTATTTCTACCTGTAAAGTTATTTGCTCATCTACATCATAGTATTTCAATACAGGTGCTGTTACTAACAGATTCTTAAGAGTCTTAAATGCATGTTCCTGTTCATGTTGCCAAAACCACACAATATTTTTAGCAAGGATTTTGCTTAACGGTTTGGAAATGTTTGACAGTTTTGGGATGAATTTTCCAACATACACTACCATGCCCAAAAAACGCTGAACAGCAGCCTTGTCAGTTGGGGTGGGCATGTCGATAATAGCCCGGATGCGGTCCTCAGTGGGTTTTAATCTGGATTGGGTTAATGTGTGTCCTACATAGTTCACCTCGGTTTTGCAAATGACAGATTTCTTTGGGTTGAGGCGCAGGTTAGCCTCACGAGCCCGTTTAAACACATTTTCTAAATTGGTATTGTCAGTCTGTAGCAATTTATCGCGTAGTTTTGCGTCCTTTACACCGCACACCAACCTGTCGCATATCAACGCGTCTTCCATCGCCGCGTAATCACAGTACGACACCCTGTGCTTCAGCTCCCTAATATAAGTATCCATGGTTTCCGACGTCTGATTGAACGAGTTGAACTCATAACGAACGACTGTGATGTTGGTCTTACCAACACAATAATCCTCGAATAGGTTGATGAGATGGTATATCTTGTCTTTTTGTGATTCTGGTATTTTCAAAGTGAGGTGTAGTTTCTGGGCCTCTTGTCCAGCTATGTGTAGGAAAAAGCAGCACTGTATTTTCTCTGTCTTGTTTGCAGCACCCGATGCGATACTATAAATGGTGTATGCGTGATGCCAAGCCCTCCAATTCATGGCCAAATTCCCCTCCAAGTTTAATGGCAGCGGTGGTTTCAAACCTGATAAAGCCATTGTTCACTCTGGGGTATGGAAAGTCCAGACTCACAAATTCCACTAGGTGGCGTGCCTGAGGTGTGTGTGCACGCTGGTAGTTGTACCATTCCCCACCAGATGGCGTCGAGGTGGGTCAAGTCTGGCGCCTATACCTGCTCTCCCTACTCACTATCTTGATGAACTGAATATGGATGGTGCATGTACAAGTGCGGTACAGGACTGCAGTAATGGAGGAGTGTCTTTGTGTGTGTGTGTGGAGGGTGGGGGGTAGTGAACATGGGAATGAAAAATGTGTAGATCTATCCTCCCCTCTTTTTTTTTCTTGTAGATTTATACTGCCTATCATGGATAAGTCTGAATAGACTTGTTTTCACCATTAGACAGTTTGTCGACAGAAAGCCCAAGTCTACACTTTTACCGACCCAAGGGATATTTAACCTCCCACACCCCATAGACATGGTATGAGAGCAACTGGCCTTTGATGACGCTGTAAGTTATACACAGCGGTGGAAATCAAAACTGGCAGAGGTGGGGGCACGGGGAATCAAATCACCCAACATCAGATTAGGAGTCCGACCTAGAAAAAAGTCAGACACTATAACCACTCCGCCACAGAGAACTATGTCGCCTTACAATAATTGTACTCACATACTTGAAATACAGTGAAACCCAATTATAACGTGATCATTGGGTTTAAGAAAAAGGAATACAAGCAGGGTTGGGCTCAATTTAATAAGCTACCTTTGTATTAAATAATGCTGGGTCCAATGAATGACATTATATCCGGATTCACGCAAGTTCGGTGCGCGTCAAATCGGTATTTCACTGTATTCAATGTTTGTTCAGGTTAGGAACAAGCAGTAAAATGCGATATCGAATAAACAATTTTTTTTAAACCACTGTATTTAGATATAGGACTGATTAATCACCTAGAAGAGTTCAGATGCAAAACCCCATAAACGCCAATCCAAGAATAGGTTGGTTGTTGGAGTTTTACGTCCGGGAAACATTTAAGGTCATATCAGGACGGGCCAAGAATTGAGATAAACATTGAAATCAAACCTACAAAAAGTTCTTTTTCGCTACATTCCTATTTTGTTGTTCATTGCTCCATAATCATTTCATTAAAAGAAAAGTGATTTAGTGAGAATTAAAATTACCTTCCCATCAAAATATTTTATTTGAATTAAAATTGTGGATTGGTGATTACTGGGTTTTGCACTTGGACCTTTCATATATATATATATACATAATCAATCAATCAATTGTTCCGTCCTCTATTAAAGGGTTGGATGCAATGGTTCTCCACTTGTCCCGATGGTGTGCTGTTCTGATAGACTGTGCATAATTCAAGCCTGTCGACTGTGAAATATTTGTAAACCATGATGTTCTTGGTCTCCCTCTCCCTCTGCTGCCATTCATCGTTTATATAATGTATTTCGGTTACTGTTTGAAAGATTATTTTACAGACGTGGAATGGAACAACATCTTTCGCTGTCACGTTCGGTTCAAGGCTTCTTCGAGTGTTTTGAAGTTCAGGCAGATCACAAGGCTGGCTTCAGGGAGTAGGGGATGGGCGTGGACCCCCTGAGGGTGTGGATGTTGGAGTATACACACACCGCGTCCAAAAACCAGGCTAAGTGGGGCGAGGGAGGCTGAGGTGGTGAGATAGTGGGAGTGGGGGATGGGGTTCGAGTTAGAGGGGAACGGGTGTGGGGATTGGGGAGGGGTTTGGGATAGGTTAAAGCTAAGATTCCTTACACGCGGTATGCGGTATGCGAATGCGAATGGGGCAAAAAATCGGAAAGCATCTAAGTCAATGGGGGTGATTCCTTACGTCCGAATGCGAATGCGAATGCGAATGCGAATGCAGCAACTCGATCGGTCCCTGTAGCGATCGGTGCGGCATGCGGCATGCGGCATGCGGCATGCGGTATGCGAATAGAACCGTCAGTAGCACTTGCCCATTAGTTTTAGACGAGGAGAGTCGACTGCGCATTACGGAACGGTTACACACAAGGGTGCTGAGTGGAAACATATGGTAGTGGTGGGGGTGGGGAGACGCTTGCAGCTTACCGCATAGAAGGAATCCTCCCATTCGCATACCGCATACCACATATAAGGAATCTTAGCTTTAGTGTTGGGGATAGGGGAGGTGTTGGGGGTAGTAGGGGTGGGGTTGGTGGGAATGTGGCGGGAGGATTTGAAAGTGTGGGGGTGAGGTGGGTCGGATCGGGTTAGGATGCAGGTCTTGTGTGTGTGTGTGTGAGGATGGGGGTTGGGAAGCGGTTGGCAGTTGAGTTGGGGTGGCAGTGGGGTTGGGGTGGGAGGGTTTGTAAGTATGTGGATGGGGTAGGATGGGAAGGTGGGTAGTTGGTTGCGTGAGTGTGGGGTAGGATGCTGTGTGTGTGAGGAGAGTGTGGGTAGGTGGGTGAGGGTGGGACGGGAGGGTGGGTGGGTAGGAAGCGATGTGGGTAAGTGGATGGGTGGGATGGGAGGGTGGGTGGGTGGGTGGGAAGCGATGTGGGTAGGTGGATGGGTGGTATGGGAGTGTGGGAGTGGGAGGAGTGTGTAGTAGGTGGGTGTGGGTGGGATGGGAGGGGGAGTAGGTATGTGGGTTAAAGCTGCGAACACACTGGATGCGGACATCATGCGGTTCTCGCGCGGGCGTCACGTGGAATAAATCGAAATGTATGTAACAAAGAGAAGCCAAACATACTGGCGTGGGCAGTTTTCACGCGGTTCTTGCGCGGGCGTCGCACGGATGGATAGAATCGCTTTTGGAGTGATTTTTGCCGCTTGATGCATGGTGCCGCTTGGCTTTTGACTGACTTTGCCTGACTTTTCACGGCTTTGCCTGACTTTTCCCGACTTTGTCTGACTTTTCCCGTCTTTTCCCCACTTGACTTTACCCGACTTGACTTTACCCGACTTGACTTTGCATGACTTGACTTTACACAACTTGACTTTACACAACTTGACTTTACATGACCTGACTTTGCACGACTTGACTTTACACAACTTGACTCTAGATGACCTGACTTTACCTGACAAGTCAAGTCGGGTAAAGTGAGGTCGGATAAAGTGAGGTCGGGTAAAGTGAGGTCGGGTAGAGTGAGGTCGGGTAATATATATATGGGTCATTCTTTGAAACTGGGCACCACATATTTGGTTTCCACATTACGATGCTGATAATTTGTTTGTTGTTTTATTGATTGCAAGTCAAATACTTATTGTATCCTCTGTGTATTAAGTATGTTACCAATAGTACATTTATTGAAACTATCCCAAGAAAGAAATTAAAAGTTTACTTATTTGATGTTGTGCTAAAGTGAAAAAGTGAAAATTTACATATTTACACTATGGATGTGGCCAAACCTTTTTTCAACTTATTTTTAAACTTTTTTCTTGTAAGTCATAACCTTGTCTGATTAAGAGTAATCAATAAAATCTTGTTTGACTATGTTTTATATGTTAAAATGAGGTTCTGGATGTGTCTTTGATTTTCATGTTACATGAGTGATATTAATGTATTGCTCAATTTGTATAAGATCTAATTCAAGAAGTGAAATTAATTTTTTTCAACTCTGACATATGCACAACATGCAAACCTTCATAGGACATTGAATTAGGCTATTATTTGGAAGGTTTTTTGTTATTATTTGGTTTCCATGTCACACTTTCGTGCCCAGTTTTAAAGAATGACCTATATGTATAGCTTTTTTGCCGCGTGCCAGAAGCATCCAGTGTGTTCGCTATTTTCGAGTGAGAACTTCATGCCGCCCACCTGTACTTGCCACCCGCGCGACGCACGCATCCTATCTGTCCATAGCTTAAGGCAGACTACCAAATGGCCAAATAGATCTAAGTAGGGGTCCTGGATCATATGTGGGGTCTTGTGATTTCGATCCCAACAGAGTCAAACACAACGTCTTATAACATTGATACTTGTTGCTATCTGATTGATTGATTGGTAGGTGTTTGCTTAACACCATGCCGGCAGCAAAGGCCATATTCGCGTCGAGAAGAATGTGTTCAACTTGTATTATGTTGTACAGTAAAACCTCTCTAAATCGACCGACCATGGGACCGAATGTAGGCGGTTCATTTAGGGAGGTGATCGGTTTAGGGAGTTCAAATATCCTTACAATGATATTGGTGGGACCCCAAAAAAGTAATCGATATAGGGGAGTGGTCGATCTGTGGAGGTGGTCGGTTAGAGAGGTTTCACTGTATTAGTATTCAACCACTGTATTTACATCTAATATAAAAGCATGAAATCTGATATGTGTCAAAAGACACATCTTAAAGTTGCATAGTCCGATGGTTTTGAATTTCTGTATTTTTTCTGCGATAAATATAGTAGATCGATCACTAGTATCTACTTTACATTGGTTCAAAGTTACTTTTATTTTAAATGGTAAACTTTTGAGATATCTTGAGTGCAAACATAAAAGATTAGTTTTGGCATTCTTGCTAAAACTCTGACATCATAGACTTCTGCAGTAACAGGTTATGTTAAATGGACTCAGTATTGCCTTCTACGCGGAAACAAATGCTTAATAAGTGCATCAGTACATAAGTTAGATATGTAAAATGAAATCTAGATAATTGGTTTGGTTTTGAATTTCTTTTATTTCATCGGACTATGCAGCTTTAAGTTAAAGGCGCACAATCGTAAACACTTTTGCCAAGGTAAACAACATCCTAGATAAAATGTCAGTTGTAGTAGTGTTCCTAAATTGCTAAAGATGTATTTAATAAGCTATATATGACTCATGAGGTTGCTACGTTAAGTGGTGCTTAGTGGTAATGAGTCAGACTGAGTGTCTGCAATTTAAATGTTTCTTACTCTCCTTATTCAATCTACCCATGTGGAAACCCTGAGAAAAAGAAGTTACATATCCTTCCCAACATATGTTTGTTTGTTGTTTTGCGTCCTAACAACATCTAAGATCATATCAGGATGGGTACCAACTTGTGACAGTGCGTACTCATGGCAACTTTATAGTGCTGCCCCACTGGAAGACCAGGCCACCAGCACCATGACCTGATATCCCACTCAGTCATATTATCCTGCCACTGAGCTAACCAGTCCTTGCCCTATCCTAATAATGCCGAGCGCCAGGCTAGGAAGCAACAAGTATCAATGTTTAAGTCATTGGTTTGACTCGACCAGAGTTCGAACCCACGACCCCACGATCTAACAACACGGGAGACGGACGCTCTAACTCAGTAGGTAGGCCTATAGATTTGTTGAATGAGTGTTGAACGACGTCAGGCTAAACACCATAAATTCTGTTACCAGATGGTTTGGTTAGCAGGGTTTTAACGAGTTCCTGCTGCTAGAAGCTTAATATTCGCTTGTGATGACAAGGTCATCTTTTACTACTAGAAACGGCAATCCCTCCCCCAACCAGCCCACTTCCCACAACCCCCTTACAACAAAAATCCACCATAACAAAAACTACAACAAAAAAACAACAGGCAATACTGATATGGCTTTCTATATTGTTTAATATTTTCACCAAGCCAGCCTTGTGATCCGCCTGAATTTCAAAACACTCAAAGAAGCCTTGAAGCGAAAGTGACAGCGAAGGATTTTGTTCCATTCCAAGTGAACCTTGATAAATTGTTTTATTTTGTTCATGTGAAACCAATATAATGCACCAAGTTGTGATCTTGGGGGCAGAGACGAGGTGAGTTGTTGATGTGGTGAAATTCAATATTTGATAGACAATTGTCGGTGATGACGTAGTGATCACGTGATATATATGTATGTATATCATGGTTTGTAATATATCACGGTGTCTACACGTGGCTAAGTGAACTTCCTGGAAGCTTATATGCGTTTTGTTTGTTTGTTGTTCTTTTACGTCCTAACAACATCTAAGGTCATATCAGGATGGGTACCGACTTGTGACAGTGCGCACTCATGGCGAATGTATAGTGCTGTCCCACTGGAAGACCAGGCCACCAGCACCATGACCTGATATCCCACTCAGTCACATTATCCTGACACTGAGCCAACCAGTCCTTGCCCTATCCTAATTATGCCAAGCACCAGGCTAGGAAGTGACAAGCATACATTTTTAAGTCATTGGTTTGACTCGACCAGGGTTCGAACCCACAAATTATATGCGTGTTACAGATGTTGATAGAGAAGCAGACGACATTTCCAAATGCAAGCAAACGCGTAAAGCCTCGAAACCGGAAGTGAAAAAAAATGTAAATAAAAGTGAAAATGAGTGTGTACCGTCACAAGTTGGTGCCCATCGTGATATGACCTAGGTGTGTAATAAGTCAGAATTGCAACTGATTTGTTGGGGGAGGAGACGCACACCTCAAAACAGCCTCCACCACTCTGCCAGACCAGACGGTCTGGCCGAATGAATTGAGCATCCATCTCTCGTTTTGGTAGATCATGTGATTCAAATCCTGGTCGAGTCAAACCGATGACTTAGAAGTCTTGTCGCTTCCAACCAGGCACTCGGCATTATTAGGATAGGGCAAGGACTGTTTGGCTCAGTGTCAGGGTCATGTGCCGGTGGGATATCCGGTCATGGTGCAGGCATCCTGGTCTCCCAGTCAGGCAGCGTATAAAGTCACCATAAGTGTGCACTGTCACAAGTCAGTAGCCATCCTGATATGACCATAGATGTTACCAGGACAACCAACCAACCACCACTGTGACATTGGAATCCCTGCCTCCCGTGCCTGCCCTCTGTCAATCACAGTGCCCCCTACAGGTGCCCACATGAACCACCCAGTTGAAGACCGCCGACACCAGAACTTGTCTGGCAGCTGAGCAGAAAATATTAACTTTCTCCCCCCACCCACTGACTGTTCACTTTGCCTTTCACTTATACCTCAACTTACTTCACATCACCGTATGAGTCTTTTGACCAGACGTGCTGGCCAGATCGGTAAGAACCAATGACTTACAAAATTGATGCTTAGCCTGGCACTCAGGACTAATAGGATATGACAAGAACTTGTGAATGCAGTGTCAGGATAATGTGAGTGAGTTGGATATCAGGTCATGGTGCTGGCGGACTGGTCTCCAAGTGGGGCACCACTATGAAGTCGCCATGAGTGCACACTGTCACACGTCAGTACCCGTCCTGATATGACCTTAGATGTTGCTTGGACATGAATAATATATATATGGTGGTTACATAATATAATATATATATATATGAGACTGTCTCAAAAGGTGCTAAGCAATATGGGACAAAACTTTGTCCATTGTAATGATCAACATACTATCTCCTTATGCATTTGCTCACGATAAACTGATTTGTTTTTACATGGTGTTTCATAATATCAATAGAATACATATTTATATGAAGCAAATTTCCTTGTGTTTTCAGTGTAACCGTTTCTGTGCTGTTTTGTGTCAATCGTTACAATGGACACAAAAAAAAGGGTTATGCCCTTTTGAGACAAGCTCATATATATATATATATATATATATATATACATTGAGAGAGCAAACAGTTCATTTCCTCACGTGGCCAAATCGATAGAGTACAGGCTTTCCATGTGGAAGGTGTGGAGTTCGAATTCAAGCCGAGTCACAGTAATTACATACCAAATTGATATAACCTGCCATTGCTAACATAGGACAAGGACCTTGAGCCAGACCGTAAGTGGTCCATTTAGGGAGGTGGTCGGTTTAGGGAGTTATAATATGGTTACAATGGTAATGTCGGGACCCAAATAGAGTGATCAATATAGGGGAGATGTCGATCTGGGGAGGTGGTGGTTAGGGAGGTTTTACTGTATATAATAAATAATAATTTGTAATGTTCTCCACTGGTTAGCTCAGCATCAGGACAATGGGACTGAGTGGGATGTCGGGTCATGGTGCCGGTGGCCCTGACTCCCAGTGGGACAGCACTATAAAGTCGCCACGTGTGTGCACCGTCCTGATGTTACCATATATTTTGCTAAGACCTCAATCAATCAATCAATGGGTGCCGTTTTCTCGAAGAAGGTTGGCTGCAATGGACCTCCATCTCTTCCTGTCATTCGTTCCTCTCACGCATTCCGCATAGCTCATTGCTGTCCACTCAGTGATGTTGTCCATCCATGTTGTTCTCCTTCTCCCTCTTGGTCTTTTCCCTTCTATCTTCTGTTCCAGTATTCTTCTCTGTGATTCCTGGTGTTGTATCATGTGGCAAAAGTATTTAATTTTTCTGTTTTTGATTGTTTGTATTATCTGTCTCTTTATTTTGATTCTTGTTAGGACCTCCACTTTGCTTATCTTTGCTGTCCATGGAATTTTTAACGTTCTTCTGTATTGCCACATTTCAAATGCCTCGAGCTTTGTTGTTATTGCTTTCTTCAAAGTCCATGTCTCGCAGCAATATAAAAGTGTAGACCACACAGCATTTTAGCAGTCAGAGTCTTGTTTTTATAACCTAAGACCTAAAACTCCCAAAATCCAATCCAACCTGGTTATTATTTCGACGAGGCTATTTGCAGAGCTGCTTTGCTCTGCGACTTAGCGGAAGAATGATTGTTATTTGCAGAGCTGCACATACAATTCGGTTATTTATTACTGTTACTATTAAACTGCTCAGATCAATTTCGCTTATTTATGAGCATGAGTTAATAATAATAGAGTGCTAGAATTGAAAACGACGATAGGACAGCAGTCACTGTCACCGCAAATAATAATCATTCTTCCACTAATTCGCAGAGCAGCTCTGCAAATAATAATCATTCATCTGCTAATTCGCACAGCAAAGAAGCGCTGCAAAGCATTACAACAAAAACAAAAGCCAAAATAATTCTGCACATGGGCATGCACAGTAAAATGATGCATGCTGATTGGTTGGTTGCAGCTCTGCAAATTACAGTATTGGTGGTTATAATTGCTGCTCTGCTAATAGCCGGTGCTTTATTATTGTCACACTACCCACGTTATAGTTGCTGAGATCATGAACACAAACTACACTTCGGTTGTGTTGAATGTGTAAATTATTGAAGTCACAAGACAAATCATTTAACTCATTACCAGAATCTGGGCTCTAAATGCCCCCGTTGTAAACCACTGCCTGAACATGTCATAGAAGCGCCTTCCGTCAATGCCTTCAAAGGCAGACTGGATAAGCATTGGAGGGGGCTGCAATATTGCATACATCCGGCACTCGATGCATTTAATCCTAGTAAATCAAATTTTGACACGCATCGACCTGATACAGGCTTATAAGCCTAACAAAATCAGAAGCGGATGAGTATGAGTGAGTATGATTATAGTTTCAGCTTTCGCTTGCTTGATCAGTTCTTTTCAATCATTCTCTGCGGATGTAAAAAGACGTCACCCCTTTTGTTTCTTTGCATTTCTATGCGTATTTCTTTAAATTGTATACATATGACGGGTTATAAGGTACATGATTACGACTGTTATTTATATTTACATATTGGGTTATATAGTACATATATGTTATATAGTACATATATGTTATATAGTACATATATGTTATATAGTACATATATGTTATATCATACATACATGGATAGTGATAAACCCTTTATCGCATGTAATAAGCTCTGTAGTGTCTTGTTGCCCCCCCCCCCCCCCCGCTGCTGCTTCGGGGTAGGGGGGTCCCAGCATGCATTAGATGTTTAGGCATATAGCCATATATATGGGATGTATAGCGAATTATACGAGTATAAATGCAAGGGGAACATATGCTTTATATATATATACCTCCTTGGCGCGTCGGTGGAGTGCCCCCCCCCCCCCCCCCCACACACAGCTGTCGGGTAATTGGTCGGCGGGGGAGCCGTGGCCGAGTGGTTAAGGCGAAGACTAGAAATATATTGGGCTCTGCCTGGGCAGGTTCCAATCCGGCCGACTGGGTGTGAGTTTTAGAAGGTTACGATAGGCCTATCATATTCGCCCAGAACATCGTGTAGGTTATAATAAGTTCTGCGGCCCTAACAGATAGTACAGCCACACAGTTTTAGTGAAATGATTCATTAAAGTGCAGCATGGATTTCAACTCAGTACACAATTCTTACATTAAAAAAACAACATTGCCAAACCCTTATCTAAATAAATGGAAGTGAACGTCTGTGTGTTTGTTTGTTTGAATGTCTGTGTGTTCACAACACATTATAACAAAAGAGTTTCAAATGATGGTGACTACGATTTTTGGCTGGGACTATGATTGGGACTATAAGCCCCATTCACACACACACCTTAAGTCGCCTCAACTAGGTCATCTCATCTTGAGCCCCTTTCGTACACGCCTGTTAAGTCGGCTCAACTAGTTCACCTTGTCTAGTTTGCCTCACATTCGCCATGTGGACGCGACGCTGAAGCGGATTAGGGCTGACTCGATTCATCTAGTTCGCTTCAAGTAAACCACGTCGTGAGGTAGTATATATGAAACAAACTAGCTTAAGTCGGCCCATCTTGCTTGTGTGGATGATAGTGGTTTGCTTTGAGGCAGCTTAAGCACGTCACATGCATGCGCAGTCGAGACCTGAGTTTGTTGATTTTCCAGTCGATCAAAAGTGCATATTATATAATTTGGTCTATGAAATCGCTAGCTGTGCACAGATATTTTTTTCATCATTTATTTATAGGTTTTCACTGCCCAGCAGAAGTTTTGACCATTCCAAAACAATTTGACTCAGTCTATACATATCTAGGTCGAACCCACACTCTCTCGTGGCAATGTTGACTAACCGAAAGTGGCGCTGGTTAGTATGGACTTGCTCATGCGCAGATATCGATTTCTGGCTTAAACCACCCCAAGCACTGGATGTGTGGATACGACACACTTTCATGCCTAGTTCGCCTTATCTAGTTTGGCCTAAAGTTGTGCTGTATGAACGGGGCTTAAGTCACCTCAAAACGTGCATGTGAAGGCGCAGCTGAGGCGAATTAGGGCCGATTCAACTCAATTAGTTCGCCTCAAGTAAACCACTTCGCGAGGTGGATTAGATGAGGCGAAGTAGTTGAGACGACTTAAGGTGCGTGTTTGTGAATGGGGCTTTGAGATGTTGGCGATGACCACTATGAATAGTATGACGGCAATATCTATGTCACTGATGTCCACCGTCTCAGTTATGTCCATCACCTCGAACATGGCTGTAGTGTGACTGGGGTATGTTACCCCAGTCACACTACAGCTTACAACCACTTTGCGACCACCTTAGACCAAAGAACCCACACTCACCAGTGACGCCCAGACATTGGCAACCATTGTTTTGGTAGCAAAGATGTCACTGGTGAGTGTCGGTTCTTTGGTCTAAGGTGGTTGCAAGCTGTAGTGTGACTGGGGTCTTATATTTATATAGCAACTGTGGGATTGCTCAAGAGTTGGATATGGAGAGAATTGATTCATTCTCACTCCCAATGGAAAAACCAAGAATCGTGTAAATCCTGTTCCTTACAAAGATCTCAAATTGATGGTGATAGTTATGTATTATAGCTTTTATTGTTTTATCCAATAGACTGTTTGTTCATTAAAATTAATGTTGTTATTATTTTAAAGTCTTAGTTATATGGGCTGAAGCCCCAACTGGCCAAGCCTTTAAGTCTGTGTGGAGAGCAGCTTCTAACGTTGTATAGTCCAAATGCTTTCCCGTCCTGATATGACCTTAGATGTTGCTAGAATGTAAAACAACAACAAACAAACTTACAAACAAAATGCTTCAAGTTTCAATCATTGTTCTTAGATAACTATATTAGCTTGATCGTTATAATCTACCTTACTTAAACTTGAAGTAACTTTTATCTTGAAGTGCAAACATGCCAAATTAATGTTGGCGGGCATGCCAAAACTCTGACACCATCGACTTCTAAAGTAACAGGTTCTATTCAATTGCCTCAGTATTCCCTTCTGTGTGGTGACAAATGTTTAATAAATGCACCAGTATCCAAGTGGGATATGCAGAATCAAATCTAGATAATTGCTTTGGTTTTTGAAAATTTTATGTTTTCATTGGACTATGCAGCTTAAAGCTAAGATTCCATATACATGGTATGCGGAATGCGGCATTCGAATGCAAATGTGGTATATGCGGCATAGATATATGCCAACCCCCAATAGCCAATGTTTACTTTTTTGTGCTGGGGGATCGTTAAACAAACAAACACACCAAAAAAGATACCCATGACATTTTTTTCTTTTTTGCTGCAAATTTGTGAAGGAAGATCCAAGTTCCTATTGTTTTCTATGGCAAACGCATCAGTATTAACATTTGCATTCGCACCGATCGGTCCGTGGGTCGATCCATTTGCCGCATTCGCATTCTCGTTCATATTCGCATTCGGATGCATGGAAGCACCACTATTCATTTACATGCTTTTCAATTTTTTTGCTGCATTCCCGTGCCCATTCGCATACCGCGTATATGGAATCTTAGCTTTAGGCTTGCGTATGTATATATGCCCACACATTTGTGTATTTATATATTTATGTGTTATCTAAGCGATTATGTGAATACAAATAGCAATGGCATATATATATATATATATAACTTCCGAGTGAGTGGAGTGTCACGGCTATGGGGTGAAGCGGTGCATGCCGGACCCCCCACCCACATAGGTGGGGTGGGGGGCACTCCAGATCTTATTACAGGCGATAACGGTCTTATCACTATCCATATATATAAATTGATAGTGATAAGCTCCGCACTGTCTTGTCAAGGATCATAAATTGGAAGTTGTTATTGGTGCTTCCCAATATCCCCCCCCCCCCCCCGCCCCACCATTATACCCCCATCACACCAAACTAGTTCTCACTACATTCTTGTAAATGTTGCTGAACGGACTCACACTGTGTGCGAACGGAATGGACATAGTAGCAACTTTGAACAGTCTTTTTATGAACAGAATGGATGAGCTAGAACGGAATGGTGCTCCAGAACTTTGAGTGTGCCCAACATTTCCTTGCAGCCACATTCTACCCCGACCACCACCCGTTTTAGAATGTGGTCGGATGTTTTGAGAACTAGTTTGGTGTGATGGGGGTGTTACAGAATGAGTCCGGCTTGGCATCCGGCTCTTCCAATTAGAGGTCGCCGCCCCACCAAACCCGTCCAACCTGGAACCTATCTGCTGCACTCACTTGCAATCTTTCTTTTATACCCATGAGTAATAACACAATTCTTCATAGAATACATTACCACAACAGTGATACACACAGTAAGGCATAGTGATTGCTTTCCTGTGATTTTAAATACAATTATTGTCAATGAAACGATCGCAAGCAAATGCAGGCGTAGTGTGACATAGAGATAACCCCTGCTAATCCGAAACTGATTAAATTGGATCTCATATTATGCAACATGAACATCATTGAAACATATGTATGCCATCCATTCTGACCTTCTAACCAGGAAATCGCACCATCAACAGAAGATGTGCAGCACTTAATCATAAAAAAACATACAAATAATTTTCATAATCGGAACAATATTTAGAAACCCCAAAGTGAAGGCTTCATAAGATCATAATGGGGACCTTTAATGCAAACATATGACCCATTATATATCATTGTGTGTACATTTAAAGAATACAACTTACTTAATCATTTTTTGCTTCAGTAAAAAAAAAAAGTTCTGACAATCTAGTTAATCCGAAGATGAATTATGGGAACAAAGCAGTCAGGATTAATGAGGTGTCACTGGAGTAGATCTACCTGCCTTGGACGAGTCCTGGGTGGTGATGACAATGTGGCAGATAGATCCTCTACCTTCTGCTTGAACCAATTGGAAGGCCGTACTGGCATTAAACCCCTCTGGAATTAAACCCTATGTGGGATTGAACCCTATTGGGATTACCCGCTACTGGGATTAAACCCTATGTGGATTGAACCCTACAAGGATTAACCCGTGCTTGGATTAAACCCTATGTGGAATCGAACCATACAGATCTAACCTCTACTAGGATTAAACCCTATTTTGGATTGAACCCTACTGTGATTAGGCCCTACTGGGATTAAACCCTATGTGGCATTGAACCATACTGGTATCAACCCCTATTGGGATTAAACCCTATGTGGGATTGAACCCTACTGTGAGTATCCCCTCCTGGGATTAAACCCTATTTGGGATTGAACCCTACTGGGATTACCCCTTACTGGGATTAACCCCATCTGGGATTAAACCCTATAGGGATTGACCCCTAGGGGGATTAAGCCATATTGGGATTTAACACAATGTGGGATTGAACCCTATGTAGGATTAAGACGACTCCAGCGATTTGAAGTATGGGATCCACGCCAGGTAGTCGACCTTGGTGATGTCTTCTTCGTTTTTCTGTTGAAGAGACGAAGGAAGTGTATTTATATACTGTTAAACATGTTAGGATTCAACACTACACATATTGTAATATCATCCTGTAAAATATTCTGATACGGCATAGAGGGTATGCAAATGTTCTATTGCTGATCGGTGTACATAACCAGGTGCATGTATGTATATATATATGTAAGTGCTGGTGGTGCCTGAGTGGGATGTAAATAGACATAGTGGTGCTGGCAGGACTGGGTGTGAGTGCACTCAGGGTCTACCCCCTCTGCTGGGATAGGGATCACCACACTCAAAGGTCAAGGTTGGTGGTGGCCGTGGGGCCATACAGCTTGGTGGTGGTGGACAGACCACTGGTAGCCATAGGGACCAGGAATGCTGGATCCCTATTTGTAGGGCCAAGAATGCTTGTTTTCCATTGGGGGAAAGGGGTGGGGTGATACTCTACAATGAACCCATGTAACCATATCAATAATAAACCAGAGGGCTTGACTCTCTCTCCTTCTTTACACGTTATACTCTTCCTTTCTCTTTGTCTGTATTGATTTCACCATAGCCTGTCTACACAGCCACAGATTCGAGCCTTAGCTTTTACAATCCGGTATGGTGTCTTGTGAGTCTTCAGAAATAACATTACAAATTTCCATCACTGATGTAACCAGTGGTGTCTGGATGCCACAAAAATATTGTACACTAATTATTCAGTGAATAAAGCATGGTTGGGAATTACTTTTTTTGTTATCAATATGAGCACTACATATTTCTGAATATTATGCCATGATTAATATGCTTCTAAATGTGATATTACTCAATTCTGCTTAGATTTTTATTAAGCAGACTGTGTGATGTCCTAAACATGTGTTACATCTGAGCAACACATGTTATACTGCCATAAAACATTGCTTATACTGCCATAATACATTGCTTAATCATGGACTACACCTTTATTTTTTATCTCATCAATTTATATTTTCCATGGATGTAAAGGGGAGAATTCGAGCTTTCATTTGCAACCAACAAATGTAAATAAATTCAAATATTAGATTTTAACTCTCTATGTGACACTTCTGGCCAGTTTCTAGGAGAGTGACCCATATCTTTAAAGTGGCCGGGGGTGATCATATTTAATGTTGGCGCGTATGTCAAAATGCTTACATGATTGAACCCGTCCGACCATTTGCTTGGTCAACAATTTAGGAGGGAAGGAGGGAAGGAGTTATGGTAGGGTAGAATCTTTTTTCTTCTTTTTTTTCATTTTTTAAACAGCTCCTGCTGGTGTCATGTATCTATACAGTGTGTGTGAGTGGGTAGAGGTTTATCGTGAGGATGCGCCTTACTTGTCCAAGCTTGTTGAAAAGACGCCGGAAGCTGCCGTCACCAGAAGTGATTGTGGGACTGATGCTGTCGGCCAGAATCTGCTGCAGTGCCTTCACCGAGATGGTGCCCAAGTTGCCCCTGTCGACTCTCTGGTATCGACTCTGCAACAACGCGCGATTCATCAATAGCGGACACAGTATGCGATATACTAACAGGATATACACAGTTTAACCCCGTTCTCTGTGGTGGAGTGGTTAGAGTGTCTGACTTTTTTCTAGGTCAGACTCCTAATCTGAGGGTCGGCGGTTTGATTCCCCGTGCCCCCATCTCTGCCGATTTGGATTTCCACTGCTGTGTATAACTTACAGCGTCATCAAAAGCCGGTTGCTCTCATACCATGTCTATGTGGTGTGGGAGGTTAAAATTCCCTTGGGTCGGTAAAAGTGTAGGCTCAGGCTTTCTAGCGACCAGCAGTGGAATGAGGAAGACCAGTCATCTATGACTTAAATTTCCCCTGCTTAAACAACTAATGGACCAAAAAAAAACAACAAAAAAACAAGCTCGGTTAAACCAAATGATCGGTTAATCCAAACTTTTTTGGGGGGCCCGGCAAAATACTATCATATAAATAAGTTGGTTAAACCAAAGTTGGTTAATACAAATTATCGGTTAATCCAAACAAAATTGTCGGGCCCCAGGCCACTTCCGGTACGGTTAAACCAAACTTTCATGTGGTTATAAGGTCATCTGAGATCCCAACGCCTCTTACACCACGCTTGTTTGGATAAGTGTACGTAGTAGGGTGTGAGGGGTAGGGGGGGGGGGTAGGGTGGCAAGCCAGAAGGGGGAAGTGAGTGTGTGGGGGTAGTAATGTTTGCGGTGGGGGGGGGGGGTGGAGGGGTGGATGCAGGAGGTAGGGTGGCGAGCCGGACCGGGAAAGTGAGTGGGTGTGTGGGCAGGTGTCTGTGTGTGTGTGGGGAGGATTCAAAGTCTAAGCCAAAGCTTGGTTAAACCAATGATCGGTTTATCTGAACAAATTTCTAGGGTCCCTTCAAGTTTGGTTTACTGGGGTTATACTGTATACAGTAAAACCTTTCTAAATCGGTCGAACATAAATATGAAATATGATGCTTTTATACGATTAGGCAGCATGACAATCATTTTTGCAAGTAACAGAAATAATAAGGAATCCACTAGTTGAATACTGCATTGTGTCTCGTCCTTAACGTTCTACTGGATGTGGTGGCTGTAGAGGTAGGAACGCTGGCTTCCTGCATGGAACGTCGGGATTCAAATCCTGGGTGAGTCAAACGAATAACTTACTAAATCGATACTTGTCGATACCCAGCCTGAAGTTTGACATGACTAGGATAGGACAAGGACTGGTTAATGTAGTATCAGGATAAGGTGACTGAATGATATATCAGGTCATGGTGCCAGTGGCCTAATCTCCTAGCTGGCCAACACTATAATATCGCAATGAGTGTGCACTGTCACAAGTCGGTGGCCATCATGATATGATATTATGCGTAATGCTTAGAATTATGCTTGATTCCCAGGGGAGTAACCGCCCTATGCTGCTGTTCTGCCTCCCTCCCACCGGAATCTCCATCCCTGGCATGTACGGCTATGAGAGCCCGTCTCCTGAGGTGCCACCTGCTGCCTCCTTTCAGAACTCACCTCTCATCAGTGGCCGACACCAGCAAATCCACCTCCAGGCTTCTGCACTAACAGGTTCTGTCAAATTGAGTTGGTATTCCCGTCTATGTCTCAACACATGTTTAATAATGGCATCAGTGTATAAGTTAGATATGTAGAATCAATTATAAATACTTGTTTTTGTTTTTAAAATTTGAAGCTTTCATCGGACTATGCACCTGTAAGCTGACGAAATAAAAATTATATGAGCATCTATGATAAGATCTTCTGATCAAAAAGAATCTCCGGTGGACTGGACAACTCATGAGGATGTCATCACAGGCTACCAAAGCAGATCCTCTATTCTCAACTGTCTTCTGGTTACAGAAAGAGGGTGCCCTCATCTCCGGTTCAAGGATACCATCAAGAGAAACCTAAAGCTGAGAGACATTAAGACCGACTCATGGACATCACTCTCACAGCAGAGAGCTAAATGGAGAGTGGCAGTCAAGTAATGAAAGCAGTCTTTGTTGCATCGCGACCAACAGCATGATGATGATGATGAGGATAAATTACCACTAGTAGACATATGTTATCTTAGAGCTGAGATAACGCTAGCACTTATAAGTAAGTTAATTTGGAAAGGTACAGCTGAGATAATGTGGCTAGCTACTTACAGCGTATTGCGAGATGGCCATTGGCAGGATCTCATAGCCCAATTGCTCAAAACACGTTTTCGGTTCACCCCTGTGTAAATAAATAAATGCATTATTTTTTTTACTTACAATGGGAAATTCCTGAATTTGATGAAGATAGGCTATCAGATATACATCTATAGATGCTTTCCATAAAACATCTAGTCACATGATTTTATTATGTATACCTGATAATAATTTTCTATTATATCTTAATGAGAGATTGCACTTAGCATGCACTATTTAATATCCTAGTCACACTACGCCTGCATTTGCTTGCGATCGTTTCATGACCATTTTTTTGGCGACCCTCATTTGACCACCACACGACCACCTTCCGACCAGTCGGCGAGTGGGAGATTTTGGTCCCAAAGAGGTCGCAGCTGTTGCACTTGCAACCTCCTTGTGACCAGTGTGGTCAGCGAGTGGTCGCGACTGGTTGGTGACCAGTTGGCAACCACTCGCTGACCACTCGCTGACTGCCGTGGCAGGAGCATCAACATTTTGTTCAGTGACCGGTCGTTGACCGGTCGGCAATCGCCTATAGCGAGTCGGTGGCAAGGAGGTCGCCGCCCTTTTGGTCGTACGGTGGTCGCAAGCGAATGCTGACTGTAGTGTGACTGGGGCTTAAGCTTGAACCCACAAGTTTGGGATTGGTCTAACCAGCACTATTGGACCAGCACCGGAATACTCAACATCTATTATTAACTGTTCTGTTATGCTACAGAAAGAAGGAAAACGTGGACACACATAGGTTTTAAATATAAGGCACACTCAAAAATCTTGCGTCCACTCGCCGACCACACTGGTCACAAGGAGGTTGCAAGTGCAACAGCCGCAACCCCCTTGGGACCAAAATCTCCCACTTGACGACTGGTTGTAAGGTGCTCATATGGTGGTCATATGATGGTCGCAAAAAAAATGGTCGTGAAATGATCGCAAGCAAATGCAGGCATGACTAGGGTTTTAAATATTGCATTCTATTTATATCCTTCACCCCTCGCCGTGAATATGGCCTATGCTGCCGACACAGCGTAAAGCAACCACCAATCAATAAAAAAAAACTAAGAAATCTTCCAAATTATTTTGGACTATTTTCCAAGTCTGTAATGTTCCCTATCCCACCTCACACAAGACACCACTAATGACAACTGTGGTAACACCAAATACAGAAATAAATATGCCATAGGTGGTGCACCAGGACAATTTCCTGTCTCTGACAGGTTAAATAGGTTAAATATATAAAGAATTAAGCCAGTGATTGAGCATAGTAATCATTGCCAACACTTTCTACAAATCAAATATGCTGCCACTGTTTTACTCCAAATGACATAAGGCCAGCGTCTTATGGCTACATTCCTTACACATGGTATGTGGCATGCGAATGCGAATGCGGCAAAAGATTGAAAAGCATCTAAGTCAATGGGGTGATTCCATGCATCTGAATGCGAATGCGAATGTGAATGCGAAAGCGAATGCGAATGCGGCAACTGAATCGGTCCATGTAGCCATCGGTGCGGCATGCGAATGTGAATGCTGCTGCGTTTGCCATAGAAAACAGTGGTAGAGAAACCTGACACTATGTGTGGGTGTGGGTGAAAGGACCTAACCCGTTCGCATGCTGCATTCGCATGGCGCCTACTGCGTGTAAGGAATCCTAGTTTTAGCCGTGAGAGAAGAGTATTTAGCAGAATAAATAACCCTACCCCGTCCCACTGCCGATCTCCACCCTCACATAAGACGAAAAACTGTTTCATCATGATAATCTAGAACCACAGCCAACGATTTCTGATTATTTGAAGTTCAAAAATATGTATTTGCTTGAATGTGTAATATTACAGGGGTGGATCCAGGTGTAATATTACAGGGGTGGATCCAGGTGTAATATTACAGGGGTTAATCCAGGGTCGGACTAACATTGCGCGAGGTGGAGACTGCTGAGTAGGGTGTGGGTGTGGGAGAGGAAGTCCCCTCCCTCCAGCAAAGGTTTATTGAAAACAGACATCCAGAATTAAGGGATTTTGTGGCACCTGAGAGGGATGTTTTAGGTATAAACGATATGTGAATGTTGTTAAGTTTTAGCTTTACTGGAGTGCAAGCTCATAAGAACAGTAATTTATGAATGGCAACATATATAATGAGACTGTCTCAAAAGGTGCTAAGCAATATGGAGAAAACTGTGTCCATTGTAACGATCAACATACTATCTGCATTATGCATTTGTTCAGGATAAACTGATTTGGTTTTTTACATGGTGTTTCATAATCCCAATAGAATATATATTGATTTGAAGCAAATGTCCTTGTGTTTTCAGTGTAACCATTTCTGTGGGGCACATGTGCCAATCGTTACAATGGACAACAAAATAAGAGTTATCACCTTTTGAGACAGGCTCATATACATCTTGCATTTATTATCAGAAATGGTTACACTAGGGAGTCACGGTGGCCTAGTGGTTAGTGTGCTGGACTCGAATGTCGAAGATTGGGGTATTCGACGACCCTACACTGTCACTAGAAAATGCAAATTATTTTAGCTGCCGGGTGGGGAGGGCACTTGCCCCCCCCACCCCCCCCGTACACCTCCCCTAAATCCGCCACTGTATTAATATATGACTCACTCGAGTTGGATGATCCTCTCGGAGACGAGCTGCAGACAAAGGAAGTCATCCTCTCCGAATATACTCTCCATACTGGCACTCTCGTGCAACTGCAACACGAGTATGGACAGGTGACTAGTTGTGTGACTCAGGCAGAGAAGACATGTATTGTGCCACTTCATTCCAGTGTGCGTATATGTGACATCAAAGTCAATGACAGAGGCTTGTGACAGTCACAAGCTTGAAAGGCTTGGGCTGAGTTTTAACTGATGAAAGTGCCATCTCATTCCAGTGTGTGTATATGTGACATCAACACACAAATCAAAGTGAATTGACCTATGCTTGTGACAGTCACAAGCTTCACATACCTTGGCTGAGTTATAACTAATGAGGCTTCCACTTCATTTCAGTGTGCATATATGTGACATCAACACCGATATCAAAGTCAATCGACAGAGGCTTGTGACAGTCACAAGCTTGAAAGACTTGGGCTCAGTTTTAATTAATGAAGGTGCCATCCCATTCCACTTTGCGTATATGTGAGATCAACACAGAGATCAGCATGCTGAAACCATACCTTCTTCATCGTGATATACTACCTAACTAAGCACGCTATAGCTGTACTTTCTTCATCGTGATATACTAGGTAACTAAGCACGCTGTAGCCATACCTTCTTCATTGTGATATATTACCTAACTCAGCACGCTGTGGCCATACCTTTTTCATCGTGATATACTGGCTAACTAAGCACACTGTAGTCATGCCTTCTTCCTTGTGATAGACTGGCTACGTAAGCATGATGTAGCCTTACCTTCTTCATCGTAGTATACTAGCTAACTAAGCATGCTGTAGCCTTACCTTATTCATTGTAGTATACTAGCTAACTAAGCGCAATGTAGCCTTACCGTCCTCATCATGATATACTAGCTAACTAAGCATGCTCTGGCTGTACCTTCTTCTGTGTGATATACTGGCTACCTAAGCACGCTGTAGCCTTACCTTCTGCATTCTGATATACTGGCTAACTAATCATGCTGTGGCCGTACCTTCGTCATTTTGATATACGTACTGTACGAGCTGATTGAGCATGCTTAACAGTACCTTTGTCATCGTGATATATCAGCTAACTAAGTATGCTGTGGCCATATCTTCTTCATCTTGATATACACTGTACTAGCTGACTGAGCATGCTTTAGAAGTACCTTTGTCATTGTGATATATCAGCTAACTAAGCACACTATGGCCGTACCTTCTTCATCTTGATATACACTGTACTAGCTGACTAAGCATGCTTTAGCAGTACCTTTGTCATCGTGATACATCAGCTAACCAAGCACACTGTGGCCGTACCTTCTTCATCTTGATATACACTGTACTAGCGAACTAACCATGCTTTAGCAGTACCTTTGGTATCGTGATATATCAGCTAACTAAGCACGCTGTGGCCATACCTTCTTCATCTTGATATACACTGTACTAGCTAACTGAGCATGCTTTAGAAGTACCTTTGTCATTGTGATATATCAGCTAACCAAGCACACTGTGGCCGTACCTTCTTCATATATTGCATTTCTGCTGGTGTCAGCATATTAGGTAGCATCGTTTCAATGTGTGAGAACTCTACGAGGCTGAAATGAAATGAACAAATCAAGCAATTACAAATTTGTAGGCTTACATAATATACAGGAATTGATTCAGCTGTGGGTACTTGAAAAGTTGGCGCATCGCGAACTAGTTAGAAAGTGATGGCAGGTTCGTGGGCTGTAGTTAATGTTAGGGAGGTGTGAAAGAACACTGGCCATATATATAGATATACATACAGATATATATATATATATATCTTCTGTTTTTTGGTGATGGATTTCTTTACCCTGCTCATAATGGATAAGTGTGTCAACACTTGTTTTCACTGCTGGGTAGCACTAATCCAATTTGATTTAAATGTTTTGAATTTTGATTTGGTAATAATATGTATATATATATTTCTATATATCTATATATATATAGATATTTCTATGTAGATCTCTCTATATATATACATACCTATATGAAGAGTTCAGGCGCAAAACGCTGTCAATGCCAATCAAACATTTGAGGTAAGCATTGGAATGAAACCTTCAAAACATTAATTTGTTTACACTCTTACTTTTTTGTTCATTGCTCCATAATCATATGATCATTAGAAAAGTAGAATTAGAGGGTATTACAATTATTTTCCGATAAAAACTGTTATTTAAACTCCATTTTGGGATTGGCGTTTATCAGGATTTGCGCCATAACACTTCAAGTATTTCTCTCTATATTTTCCTATGTATATCTATTATATTGATATCTGTATATATCTATCTATAACATATATATATATATCTATATATATATATATCTATATATATATATCTATATGTATATCTATATATAGCTATGTATATTTAGATACATCTATATTCATCTGTATATTCATAAGTAGATAAATATATATGAGAAATATATGTATATCCTCATATATATATACATATATGAGTAGGAGCTACTTACTTGTTTACATCAATACTTATAGTTCTGAAAATAGTTCGCATTTCAGTCAAGTTCCGCATGGCGAAGAGCTCATCCAGTTGAGTAATCTGAAAGCAGACAGGGTTAACTTAAACTACATATTTAATAAATACATAGCATGCATGAACCTCTTCATAAACATATTGCTAAATATGCAAAATTCCTTATTTATTACTGTGTTTGGCTGCTCTCATAGACATTCATATTATTGTCCAACCATATTGAGTAAGAGCGGGAAGAAGACTAAAGCTAAGATTCCATAAATGTGGCATGTGGCATGCGGCATGCGAATGCGGTATAGATACCCATGGTGACCTCCAATAGTCGATGTCTTATTTTTGTGTTGCGGGGGTTGTTAAACAAACAAACAACAAAATAAGATGCACATCCCATTTTTGTTTTTTTTGCTCCAAATTTGTGAAGGAGAGTCAAAGTTACTATTTTTTTCTATGGCAAACGCAGTAGCATTCGCGTTCGCATTCTCACCGATCGGTCCATGGGTCGATCCATTTGCCGCAGAAGCATTCGCTTTCGGTATCGCCTTCAAACATATGGAAGCGCCCATGATTATTTATATGCTTTTCCATTTTTTGCCGCATTTGCATGCCACATACCGCATATATGGAATCTTAGCTTAAACTGTGAGCCGATAAATCCTGTTTTCAGCGAGTTGTTGGACCCTATGGCCACCTTACACTGCATATGCCAATGCTGATACGCAATATGTCAAAGAACTAGCAGGTTTTCATAGAATATAGATCACATGAATATATCACAAATGATAAAAACAACATAAACACTTGAGATTTAGATGCATATATCTGGAGAGCCAAATAAAACATTGCATCTGAATACGTCATTTCAGATGCACAAACCGAAATGCTGGATTCACAAATACAGATTATGTTTAATACTATATCTAACTATGGCTAAAGAAGACAATGCTAGCGAGATATCGTTAATCTGCCATATCCATATTTGAATGATGTAGTGAGCGCAGGCAACAAGGACAACAGAGGGCGGATACAGTATTTTATTCATGAACACAACCGTTATATAATGAATTACCGTATCTTGTTGGGCAAGGCGCCCTACTGAGTTAAATGTAAAACTAAAAATAATGAAATAATTGGAAGTGGGGCTTGGTCCGGGGCCGGAAGGGCGATGCAGGGAGGCAACGGGGCGCCCCCTGATGGATTCGAACCCAAGCATTATTTCCCATTTAACAGGACTACCTGTCAACACCAGGGGGGGTGGAGGGGGGTCACTGCCCTCCAACTACACTGGCATATCCAAGATATACGCGTCTATATAAAGTTAATATCAGTTCAGATAAGCAGGAGGAGATCTATCCTTAAATGGCCAACACAACTTCACTGACCATGACCAACACAACTTTACTTCTTTTAACATTTAATTTTTTTTTTTGAGGCTGTATTTATACTGTCCACAGCATATAAGCCTGGGTACCCAGGCTTGTTTTCAATGCTGGCCAGTTATAGTGTCGGTGTTATCTTACCACACAGTAGCTGGTGATAAGGTATTTGGTTGCCTGCATTTCAGTAGCAGATAGATAATTGGTTGGTATGGTTAGTAGCCTATGTTAGTTTTTTTTGATTTTCTTGGCATATATGTATTATTTTATTTTGTTCTACTCTTATTACTACTAGACTAGCCTACTCCTATTTACATATCATAGGCTTAATCAGAATTATCATGATGGCATATGATTGGTGATGAGTGGTATATCTTGAACCAACCAATTCTCTGGGAGTTCCTTAGGGCCCAATCAAGGTTGAGGGCCTCTATAATTCAAGTCGCGACTATTCAAGTCATTCAGCCTTTATTAACCTGCTCAGATAATTGAGGCATTCTTAGTAGTTTCTAAAGTACAATGCTACAGTTGATATTTCTGTGACTTTAATATTTTGCTAAAATACAGCGAATATCCATGTAAACAAAGATATATGCTAAAATCAGGTGCCCAGATCTTTAAGTTATTCAATGATGACTGATGACATAGTTAATAATGCAACAGTACAATGCACCATTCATCGACTGTTTACTTGATTGTGTGCATAGTAGGCTTACCTGTAGAGGATTCACTGGAAGTCGATTCCCCTCTACTTCCCGTTTTGCCGCTGTAGCGTCCAGTGGCCTGGAATCCAGATTCACTCTGTTAGTTGACTTCACCACCAGAACCCTATGTAAAGACTAGGTCTCCATAAAGTAAAGTTGAATCCTTCCTTCAACTGATAGATTTACAACCTGTTGTGGTCACCAGTATGTAAAGTCGACGTCTCAAATCTGTGGTTGTGTAGGCAGGCAATAGTGAAATCAATACAGACAAAGAGAAAGGAAGAGTGTAAAGTGTGAAAGAAGAGATAGAGTCAAGCCCTCAAGTTGATTATTGATATGCTACATGGATTCAGTGTAGAGTATCACCCCACCCTATTCCCCCAATGGGAAACAAACATTCTTAGCTCCACCAATAGGGATCCAGCATTCCTGGTCCCCATGGATACCAGTGATCTGCCCACCACCACCAAGCTGTGTGGCTCCCCTGGCCACCACCTGCCTTGAGCCTGAGTTTGGTGATACTAACTAGCAGAGGGGGGAGTGCCCCTTACACACAGTCCTGCCAGCACCACTATGTCTATTTACATCTCACTCAGGCACCACCAGCACCTATATATATACATCCATGCACCTGGTCATGTATACCCGATCAGTAATAGAACATTTGCATTCCCTCACCAATGCATTAAATCGGAATATTTTACACCTAGTTTTTTCAAAGAAATTGTTGGGCGGGGGGGGTTGCCAATATTATTTTGCATGACATCAAATCCCTCCAGATATCAACAATTTTATAAGAAACATTTACTTCATCCTAACAGTAGGGTGGCTTGTTATTATCAAGTTAATATACTGTGTATGCAATAGGACAACTGAAAAAAAAAAAGATTGCGCGAAGGAATTGAAAGCGAATCTCACCTATAGATAAATTTTCCATTATTGTTATTATTAAAGATCAGCAGCCAATTTTAATATCAGAGTGTAAAAGAGAAATATCAGTGTCTTTGCGACACAGTTCAAAGCGATACACAGTTGAATTGCAACCAATGGGATACGTGATCAACACGCACAAGTAGTGTAATGACTATTTCTGGGATTTTCTCGGGGGAAACACATGGTACAATTAGGTGAAACTCCAACGATGCAGACTATCTCCATGGTAGCCTAACAAAGCTTAATTGCACCCCCCCCCTGCTTTGCTGTGCATTTCATTAGGACTTTGTTGTTTTGTTTCACAAATATTGGCAAGACTTTTGTGTAGTGTGTAGTAGTCTGCACTGATCTCTCAGGCAAGTAACCACCTATACAGGTAGGCGTGCATAGTGTGTTGATATCAAGGAGTCTAGGTGGTGTAATGGTTAGCACACTGGCCCGGAATGCATAGAGATGTGGGTTCGAGTCCCATCTAGGCGCAGTATTTCCCATTTTCATCACCCCCACAACACTGGTTGCCATGACCATGATCCTGTACAAGCTACGCGCTGTATGGTTGTTGAACCTACCCTGTGTATGTATGTGTTAGAGCATTGCCTGTAAGTATGCAATTGTAAGCATTAAAAAACTTACAATTCCAGGGGGACTAGTGTAGGAGTCTGCACTGACCTCTCAGGCAAGAAACCACATAGACAGGTAGGCATGGGTAGTGTGGTGATATCAGGGAGTCTAGGTGGTGTAATGGTTAGCACATTGTCCCGGAATGCATATAGAGATGTGTGTTCGATTCCCGCTCTAGGCCCAATATTTCCCATTTTCATCACCCCCACGACAAGTGTATAACACTATTTATCAGTAGGACAAGGACTTCGGCACTGGCAAACGAATACAATTATTTGAACAGAAAAAAAACAGGTGCAATCATATCAGATTGTCACACCTGAAGAATTCAGCAAATGTAGCAGGTTTGTGTTGTGTGTGCACAAAACTGCACCCGTTCAATAATAAATGGCGCATTAGGAAATGTTGAACAGAGTTTTATCGGTGGAGTGTCAAAATATATATTAACACTGATCCCCTTCCCATTCCTACCCCACCCATACTCGAATAGTTATATAGCAAATAATGAAGTAGGTCAGTACATACACAATAACAACGAAAAGCATGATCTTACCTACTTTTAAGCATCACCAGACGGGGTTGCCGAATGAGTAGCGTGTCTGTCTCCTGTTTTGGGAGATCGGGAGATCCGAACATATGAGTTTGTGGGTTCGAATCCTGGTCGAGTCAAACCAATGACTTACAAATTGACTGCCTGGCGCTTGACATTGTTAGGATAGGGCAAGGACTGGTTGGCTCAGTGTCAGGATAATGTGAGTGAGTGGGATATCAGGTCATGGTGCTGGCGGCCTGGTTTCCCAGTGGGGCAGCACTATAAAGTTGCCATGAGTGTGCACTGTCACAAGTCGTTACCCGTCCTGATATGACCTTAGATGTTGCTAGGATGTAAAACACCAACAAACAAAACAAATCGGAGCATCATAACACGGGTCCCAAACCTCTTATCTGGCTTCCAGAAATACGGAATTGTGCATGTTGTACACAACATCGGCACATGGGATAGGTGACATTCTCTATGACTTGGTGCATAACTGGTGTCACCTACCTGATTACAGCTCAATGAGACTTTCTAACATGATTCGCCATAGCGTGGCAAAATAAGACACTAACACACTGATTCACCGGCGAACCTTTGCACCACATATATTTAAAATCTTGTACTACAACATTATTCTAGGCTTCTCGCCGCCTAGCGGAATATTCTCGCTGATGTCATAACTGCCCTGAACTTGTATCATTCACCTGCAGTGCCTTAAGCAGACAAGACGTATTGACATGCAGCAATGTTTTATAGAGCCATCCCACCCACCCAACTATTGAAAGGGCATAGGGTTAAGCCGTGACATTTTTGTACACCACAAAGCGGGCAAGGACCTGATCATGGCTGATGGCCTGAGCCGAATGGGCTTCGACCGGGAGGCGGCATGCAGGACCTTGGTCATCCTCGCACAGTACAGCCTAATATGTGTATACCCTGACCACGATCAGGCACTATCTCCGACTCTATAAAATCTGGGTATTATACCATCTCTTTTGCCTCTCTCCCCAGATTACACGGATGCACACCACGCATGCCTACTTGACCTGATCGCGGCCGGCTTTGCACCCGGCACCTACCCTTCTATTTACCACCCATTAATATATTTATCATTTCCTTTCTGATTACACACACATAGGGCTTGTATTGGGTCATTTCAGTGCGTATGTAATAAACTCTGCTTAATTACATTTCCGCCTGTGACAGTATTTGCCCAATTACATAATACATGACTTAATAATTTGCTTCACTCGGCAAACAGAAGAAAGAAGAGACAAAGTGGTTTTAAGGAATTTAATAAAAGCAATCGTAACCAATGAGGTTGAGCAGTTTCCTGGCTAGTGGGCGGCAGAGACCGAATGTTCATCAATTGCTGACAGGAGCAGGAACGAGGCAAGACCTCAGTATTCATAGATGAGCACCAGTAGGCAGGCGAAGGAAGATCAATCAGCGCTCATCCCCCCTAAGATAGAGGGTGGTTGGGTGGGAAAGTGAAGTGTACTGCAGAGCGTGCTGGGTGAAAGTGAGTGGTAGGTGAACAGTCAGGAGCGAGGAAGACAGAAATCGACATAGCCTTGTGAGCAAATTACCCATGTTATCCTCGGCCAACATGACCGATTATATAACTATATAATCAATAATACAATAATAGAATAACAATAATACCTCGCTTAGCGCTACACCTCTCAGTGGTGATTTGCGATAGCACCCTTTTCTACACATAACTTTATTAGGAGAAGTTTCAATTGCAGACAATTGGTCTTCCTCATTTCACTGCTCCTTGCCCTATCCTAGTGATACCGAAAGCCATGCTAAGTAGTGAAAAGCATAACTTTTTCAGTCATTGGTTTGACTCGACGAGGTTTTGAACCCGGGGCTTGAATTCTATTAGCTATGGGAAGCGAACGCTAAACCCATTCAGTCATCCGTTATAATGGGGTTATAATGGCCCTGTATAACTCTGTTTAAAAAAATAGAATGTATCTTCAGTGTTAACCAGGTATTACAGTATCTACATATATCTGATGTACAATGCATATACATTTATATATATATATATGAGACTGTCTCAAAAGGTGATAAGTAATATGGGACAAAACTTTGTCCATTGTAACGATCAACATAATATCTGCTTATGCATTTGCTCAGGATAAACTTATTTATGGTGTTTCATAATCCGAATAGAATACATATTGATTTGAAGCAAATGTCCTTGTGTTTTCACTGTAACCGTTTCTCTGCTGTTTTGTGTCAATCGTTACAATGGACAAACAAAAATTAATTATCACCTTATCATATATATATATATATATATATATATATATATATATACATTCATATATTTATATCACAGGAAATGTGGTGTGAAGAATGTAAATATTCTATATTAGTGAAAGAAAGCATGCCTTGTTAGATAATTCGCAATTTACAAAAAGCCCTATGGGTCTAAGGGTCACACTAAACAAAGAACATAAAACACACACATCACTGTCTACTAAAATAAATATGATGCGGGACAATCACTCATCTGCTGAATCTTCGTTCCTAGAAAATAGTAAATCTTACATATATGAGGCATTGCCATCAAGCCAGAAACACACATAGGTCCTATGGTTTCGAGTTTCTGTACTTTTTCTGAGATAAATATATTAAACTGATTGTTGTAATCTACTATGCTTTACTTTGGGAGGTACCTTTTATTTTAAATTGCCAACATTTGAGATATTGGAAGTGCAAAAATGCACAATTAATTTTGGTAAACACTCCAAAACTCTGGCACCATACACTTATGCAGTAAGTAGCAGATTATATTACATTGACTCAGTACATCCTTCAATGTGGTGGAAAATGCTAAATGAGTGCATAAGTATATAAGTTAGATATGTCTAATCAAATTTAGGTTAGTGTTTTAGTTTTGAAAAATTGATGCTTCATCGGACTATGCAGCTTTAACCTTAGTCACTACTCGATTAGAAATTTAAATTCTGTAATAGACAATTTCATTACCAATCCGCGCTCTGACATGGGTAAAATAAGTACTGCTAACAGCGTCGTGTGACGTCGGTGCGCGTCAACGTTTTGAACCTGTTCAAAACTTTCGATGTAACTCAAACGTAAGGGTTTATGTTCACCGTACGTTCTGTACACGTTCGGCGAACATCAATGATGTTAAATGGAAGTTAGTCAAACGCTGCTTACTACGTTCAACTACGTTCCACTATGTTGACCCACATTAAACCTGGTGGAAACGTCCATGCGGCATAATGGGAACGTCAGGATAACGTCAGGAGAACGTACGTTCAATGTACGTTCAACATTTTGCCACCGTGTCATGACGTATGTAACGTCATGTAACGTTCTTCTGGCGATGGAATAACGTTCATAACGTTCGTGAGCATAATGACGTTGTCTTCTCTCGTTGAATGACGCTATCAATACGCTTTACCGCCGTTACTCTCTCGTCCACTACGCTGCATCCACATTCAACTTGTGCCCAAATTTGCATACTACGCCGAGAAGTTCGACGTTTTTCACGTTCTCCCTACATTGACGTTGTTACGTCGTAGTGTGACAGGGCCATAAGAGACAGTTCATGTTTGGCGAAATGTTCCTCTATGCGGCCATAAAGAATGCAATTGGAGAAAATGGGCATTTATATATATATATTTGTAACTGTCTGCAACTACCTGTTACCATGGTGCTGATGGGCCAGCACACCAGTCTAATCTGCATATGCACAGAGACACCACTTGCAGATGGGTTGACTGACAGCCACCCATACTGGGGGGTGTCACCCTCCCAGGATGTGGTGGGTGCCTGATTAGCTGGCTGTGGGAGGTCCAGTCCCCCTGCACCCCCGTGCCACTCTGACCACACTAGCCTCACTTTGATATTGATTATTAAACCCACTGCTCCCGACACACTGCACAGCAAGACTTAACTCCTGGCTCTTGAGTGAGACACACCTACTCTAGGGCAGGAACCCAGACACTCTGTCTGATGCTACCAAAATTCATATATCTAAATTGAGTTGAGTGCAACAACCATAGGACTCCGGTTCAATGGGCTGTATGCACTGATTCATATACAGGCTAAAGAGGTAATGAGATTATGTGTGGACAGAAGGTCAGGAGTCAGGGTGATAGGTCACTAGTAGGTGAACAGGAGTTGATGCCAATAAAGCACAACATCTTCCCTGTCAATCTTTGTGACTTGTCTTCCCGTTCTGCCTTATGGGGTTGTTTAAGGGTTTGTTTGAGAGGGGCATCAGATGTGAAATCAATGGGGAGTGTTTATGGTATTCTCTGGTGTTCATGACGGCCAGGCATCCAGAAATATTATACCTGCTCTGTGGAAAAGGTATCTTAGAGTATTTCCACCAACACCCTGCCCTCTGATAGCAGTGGCGAGAACTAACATTGTAGGTAAGGGATCACTGGACAACATTCTGTGCGGAAAAGGTCTATTCACAATGTTAAACACTCACTGTGGTGGCTCTTCGGTGAGCGACGTCTGATCGGGTATGGACCGTTGACTCTTTTTCCCATCTGCAAAAAGTAAAACAATTATGGGATATTCAACTGAAACAGACATCATTACTTTCTATATCTAAACAACATTATGAGTTTACACACATTTAGTACCAAATAAACTTATCGTTTCTTTGCCGAATCAAATAAGTGTTCACACTTCCTGTCTACCATTCGCTATTTCGCGATTTCGAATCAAACTGAGGAGGCTAAAAGGTACCCAATAGCTGAATAGCAAAGGAATATATTTTCCTGGTTAACATTTCAATCAGTTGATTAATTTAGTTTTTGGGAGCTGGGGAACTGATCTATCAGCCATAATTATATATAGACATATTTTAATACCATGATATCATAAGACGAAATGTAGCAATAATTACAGGTCCCTATGGTAAACTGTGATTAGATTAATGTATGTTATTACTTGGTGGTAACACATATTTGCATCTGGATCTTAATGCACTGTGGAATTGCCTTACAATTATACAGGAGGTTTAGTATAGTAGTCAACCAAAAGTAATTCTGGGTTCCAAAGACCTTACTTTATTAAGGCTCTTGCTGTTGGTCTGGTAATGCAAACAACAAATGAAAGAGGATGACATGAATTCAGTGATGGTTTGCAGTGCACTTTTCCAGATCTACAGGTAGGCAATACTATGGATAATGCTCGGTTTTATATAGGTGATCCTGGAATTGATTGATAGTTGTGGAGTTAGAGGTGGATCAGGGTTTCCCACTCTTTTTCAGGTTTTTTTAAACGACTTGTTAAGTACTTTGTAGGACCATTAAGAAATTCCACAGTTTTATCAACATACAGTAACTCCAGGTTCCGAGTATGCTCCACTAGTCCCATTACCCATCAGGTGGGGAAAGATTCCAATGTAATCTTTAGAGGACAGCCAAGGTTGGCCCAACATTATTGTGTCGGCAGTAACCCTGAGAAATTATTTTAAAATGACACCAATGGTCACATTTCAAACAACAAGTGTTCAACCTTAATATAAGGACAGGTTGCAAAACTAATATTCATCAGCCTACCTAGAGTTACTGCATTCAAACAATCAACTTGTCCTAACAACAAAAATACCTCAAACTGCAAGTTACGTGGTGAAAAAGTCAGGCTAAACAAAGTTAGATTCCTGATATCAGCATGCTTGTTGCTATTTATGAATCAAATTTGTGATTTTTGTGTAATTATTAATGACTTTTTGTATAATTGCAGTACTTAATTTTGGCATTTTCAAAAAGTTAGTACTTTTAAGTTTTTTTATGACCAGTACGAACCCTGTGGATGATTGTTTGTTGTGGCTTTAGATCCTGGCAACATGTAAGGTCATATCAGGATGGGTACCAACTTGTGACAACGCACATTCAGGAGGACTTTATAGTGTTGCTCCACTGGGAGACTAGCCTGCTGGCATTATGACCCAATTTCCAATTCAGTAACATTATTCTGATACTGAGCAAACCAGTCCTTGTCCTATCCTATTAATGCAGAGCCCCAGGCTGGGTAGTGACACGTATCAATTTTGTAAGTCATCGGTTTGACAGGTATGACAGGTATGCAGGTATTGCAATACCTCAGGGAGTTTGATGCCCCTGCCCTGCAGAGTTGTAAACCACTGCCTTTTGGTACAGGTTTTTGACAGAACCGAAGGCTAAGGGAGCAAACCCTAAACAGAAAACCATGTCACTGTGGCAGCATTAAGGGCGGTTGATGTATGGAACTCCCAACCTCTCCCGACAAGCCACTGCAGGGACAAATAGTTTTGCGCCTGTCTGGACATGTTCTTGCCGGTGTGAGACCTCTATTTGCTCCCTGAGAGAGTGCCGCTGGTAACTTGTAAAAGCCAGCAGCACTTCAACACTTTTGCAGGCAGCTTTCATGAAATTGGAGAGCGACAGTCAAGTAATGAAAGCAGTCTTTGTCGCATCGTGACCGACAGCATGATGATGATGATGGTTTGACTCGGCCAGGATTAAAATTCCCAACCTTCTGCATGGGAAGCCTTTGTAAAAGACGTGTTAACACCGTGAGTTCTTGTAATGTAACTGACTTTATTAAGAACAACTCGTCGTGACGTCATCTGGTATTATCATGGGGGGGCGTTCGTACAACTACAGATATTACATTTTCCCCTTTCAATGATATATATACTAATAATTCCTTAACAACTAATACCCTCTCTTATCTCATGACTGTTAACTGTATGCATATTACACAATGATATAACTTTATTTTATGTGTAAATTCCTTAACACCTTATATTACTATTACATTAACTAACATCAAAATCCAAAGGTTATACTTGTGTCCTGTGCTACTAATGATCTTAATGCTACATATGTCCTCTTTCAACAATTAATATAAATCGGAATTGTCAACAAATGTTGAGTGTGGAGTTTCCTCGTTACCTTACAGTAATTAGATCTGACACCATGTAAAAGACGTGTTAACACCGTGAGTTCTTGTAACGTAACTGACTTTATTAAGAACAACTCGTCGTGACATCATCCGGTATTATCATGGGGGGGCGTTCATACAACTACATATATTACAGCCGTGCTATGATAGATTCAGCCGTTGAATCCGGTTGATGAAGAAGTTTGGTTAGTAGTGTTTTTATTCAAGGACAAAGTCCAATAATAAACATGAACTACTGTTTTGAACAGTTTGTTGAATACAATTCCCACTGAATTGTCTTGACCTCCTGAAACCTTACATGTTGGTGATATGGTGTTTAATAAAGGTTCAACAATGACCTATGCTGAGGGAATAATATGCATATAACACAATTTCCATCTTTCATAGGCTAGCATTTCACACATGACTAGACTAGGTGTCGATAGTTGGAGTAGGCACTGGACCATATATCTGGATTGATTGATTTATTGCTGATGGTTTAACACCATCGCGGCAGCAAAGGCCATATTGACGGTAAAGAGTTAGTGGTATTTATTATCAGTATCACTTGTCACATTTATATGCAACATTGAAATTTACCTGAAAATCTTAAGTGATCACATGTGGGTTACAGACATCAAACAATCAATTCAGACCAAAACAAGTTTTAGCTCTGTAGCTAACAGGTAGAGAATTAATGGATAACTAAGGCTTCCTTATACCCCTGTCACACTAAGGCGTAACGCGCTAACGTGAGCCGACATAGATGGATTTTGGTCATTACGTTTAGATATTTCAGGTTACGGTAGTCATACATTAGGCATACGTCGAGATACGTCAAGTTACGTCGACACTCGTCAAGGTTTTAAACATACCCAAAACTGTTGACGTACCTCAACGTAAGACAATGTGTGGCGTATACGTTAGCTTATGCTATGTATACATTAGACATATGTTGAGAACGCTAGATGTATGTTACATGTACATTATAAATACGGTGAACTACTTCAGACATAAGTCAAGCCAGCAGAAACGTACAGTCCGCGTATTGACAAGGTATTGAAAACATATGATAACGTATGTATAATGTATGTCTAACATACATTTGGCATGTCTCCACCTTGTTTTGATGTATTTAACATATAAGGCATATTCTGACAATCGAATAACGTATATAACATTCACCGGCATTCTGTGAGCATTCCGTGGGCATTTTTTTAATGTTCTCATGCGTTGACATGCATTACCACTACATTGGATCAACATTTCGCCCACGTCCACTATGTTGCACTGACGTCCAACTTGGCCCTGAAACACCAAGAATTTCGACATATCTCGATGTAAATAAGTGATTTTTACATTGCCCACTCGCTGGCCTGTTACGTCATAGTGTGACAGGGGTATTAGAGAAGCTATTCACTGACCACTCCCAGCCCTCAGTCCAAGTTGGCAGGTACCATTTACTATCAGTTCAGAATTTAAATTTGGCAAGCTAGTTAGCTTCTGTCATTACGCCTAACAGTAAACAACCATGTATGAATACACTTAAGCTTCAATCATTGAGGCAGGGAATATTCATTGGTCTTCAACCTTTTAGCAAAATCATGCTCAGCTCTTTTTCTCAAACATTTCAAACATCTAAATATTTTCATTTTGCTAAGCACCATTAGTTTGATTAAAGCCGCATCCCATTTTCTTAACCAATATATTCACCTAGATTTGAGCCTACATATCTCACATCGATACTGCTACACATATTTTTCTGCATAACAGGATTAAAATATTAAGTCAATGTTTACTGCTGAAGCCAATAGTGTTCAGCATATATCACCTCCATTCCAACATTAAATTAGCATGTTTGCACTTCAAACACACTATGGGGAAACCCACTGAAATTTAAATACATTAAAACCTCTCTAAATCGACCGACCATGGGACCGACGCTAAGTGGTCCATTTAGGGAGGTGGTCGGCTTAGAGAGGTAGAATATCCTTAGAATGGTATTATTGGGACCCAATTAAAGCGATCGATATAGGGGAGTGGTCGATTCGTGGAGGGGTCGGTATAGAGGGGTTTTACTGTATAAATCAAAATTACTTCAAAATAAAGTCATGTAGATTATAATACGTATAATATTTATTAATATAAACCAATATGATGCAGACTCAAAATCATTGGATTGAGCAAATTTGACTTCAGATATGGTATGAGGCCTAAAAAAGATAACCATGTAAGCATATCATCCTGTAGGCAAACATCGTCAATATGAAGGCTTCATAATCATAGAGTCTTTCCTGAAAATGGTAATTAATTATAACTAATTACACCTCTCACAGTGTTTATCAATGATTACAACTGCTCTTTATATGCAATAAACACAATTAGCCATCTAGTATATTCTGAGATGAATAATTGTACTAATACTATACACACCATGTTGTCTTTACTTGTTTATATAGTGTGTCTATTATTCTCCCTTAAAGCTGCATAGTCCGATCAAAACATAAACTTTTCAAAACCAAAACAATTATCTAGATTTGATTCTACATACCCAACTCAGGTTTTCGTATTCAACATTTATTGACACACAGAAGGGAATGCTGAGGCAATTGGATAGAACATGTTACTGTAGAAGCCTATGGTGTCAGAGTTTTGTCATGCTTGCCAAAATTAATTGTGTATGGTTATACTTCAAATATCTCCAAAGTTTGCTAATTAAAATAAAAGTTACCTCAAAGTAAAGCATGGTAGATTATAACGATCAACATCTTTATCTCAGAAATTGACAGACACTTAAAACCATCGGACTACCCAACTTTAAGTAAAAATAAATGAGTCAGTCAAGAGTGGTCAATGCAGCATCGAGTGAGGACTACCTGGTCCCGCTGTTGCGGTTTCCCAGGGACACCAGTTTGCGAGAGACACATCGCTTCTGCACATGCGTCAAAATCGAACAGCATCGTCACTAACCTTATAAATTTAATATAATGTTTTTGGTAAGGATATTTTCTATATGTGTACCAAACGATTTGTTTCTAGATGGTGTAATTTGAGAGATATTTGACTTCTTCTGTATTTTCTGTATGAACATTGCTCATGACCATTGACAATGCCTTGAGTTTGACGGTACGCGCAGTGCAAAACGTTAGTTTTATTCAAAATTAATAGAATTCAAGAACCCTAACTGTATAAATTTAATATAGCCTTTATGGTAAAGACGTTTTCTATATGTGTACCAAGCGATTTGTTTCTAGATGGTGTAATTTGGGAGATATTTGACTTCTTCTGTATGAAGATTTGCTCATGGCCGTTAACAATGCATTTGAATGGAAGTGTCCCTGGCAAACTGGTGTCCCTCGGAATCCGCATCACCGCCAACATCCAGCACGATACTGTGGATGTTCTTTACTGAATGGAGTGATGCTATTAAACCTTTGTCCCATTCATGTTGCGATGTTGATATACTATACCTGAGAATAAGTGGTTTCAGATCAGAGAGAGGGATTCGATCATTAGTAGTATCTAAGAACTGATATAGAGTGAAAGCCCGTTAAAATGTGCCTAGGAGTGAGGGATGGCCGAGGACCGGGAGTAGCAGGGGGAACAGGGGAGGACTGGCTGGCAAACGGAACCAACACACCCGGGACGGCCGCTAACCTCTTTAGAGCATTGAGTCTGGCGAGCACTCAGTGGATCCCATTGTTGTCATCCACAGGCATCGCCGGCAGGCCCGCCGACACCGTTGCAGGCAGAACCGAGCTTTGAGCGAACTGGATGGCTTGAGCTCTGGCAGGCAAGTGAGCATGAGGCGACTACATCTATCACCACCTTGAGCGCACCCGGTGTCTCGTTAGCGAATTAATCATGTTAGCTGGGACAACATTACCAATTTAGTAAACTGAACCCTAACTTACCATGACCCCGCTTTTTATTTGGGATGATATTTTATGGGCCCCAACCATGACGGTATAATGGGATTTCACTGTATTATGAATTGGTGATAATCGTCACTGGAGACTACAGTTGTAGCCACCTTGATGTATAACCTTGGACACCCAATGTTGTTAATTTACAAGACTAATTAAGAGCCACACATCACTTAATGTCATTAAGATGATGTTGTCAGAGAACACAGGTTACAAGAAGATTAAAAGAAAATGGTTTAATGTGTTTATGTTTCATGCAATTTTATTTTGTGAACACTAATACAATTTTCTTAAAATATGTTGTTCCTATTAATTTGAATTGAATATTCCTATATTGATGATTCTCATGGTAGTGACAGTGTGTATACTGTAGAATGTATTTTCCTTAAATATCATATTTACAAATGAAATAGGGAAAAAGGAAACAGAAAAACACCAGTTGGTCAGTATAATATACTAATTTGTAAATAGTAATTATATATAATAATATATATATAATACAAATAATGGATACAAGCATACATGACTTATAAATAAGTGACACTAATTGGATTGTAAATTGCTGAACCAATATCATAAATAACATCCGATTTCATGTATTCTTATCTCCATCCAATTAGTCTCCTTGCTCTCTCTTTCGTCTCCCTTTAGATATACATAGCTATTTGATATATAATGCATTATATTAATATAAAAGTAATACAATTACTCAATATCTCCATTCTTCCTATCTTCCCCCTCGTGTCTTTCATCTCGCTCTAAACATACATATGTATGTGACATATAATACACTAAGCTAATATAAATGTAATACTCATATTCTTCTTCCTGACTCTCCATACAGATATAAGTATGTTTTACATAAAGCAGTACATTTATATATATTCAATGCAACTGTATTAAAAAAGTATTCATAAGTATTCACCCGATACCCTGTAGACAACATGCATTATCTCGTTATAGTGAACAGCTGTATCTTCCTGTTTCAGCACAGAAAATATAATATATGTAGGCCTATATATAATTATCTTTATTTGTATGTATATATTATGTACATATACATGTGTTTATCTACATCCAAAAATAGTTGTATATACACAAATGTAAATATACATATAAAAATATGGATAGTGATAATCACTTTATCGTGTGTAATAAGCTCTGTAGTGGTCCTTCCATCCCCGCACCCCCCCTCCAGTGGGGGTGGGGGCGGGTACTAGCATACCCCCCCCCCCTCCGCAGGGTGGGACTCTCCACTCGCGTGGTAGCATATATATATAAATTTATGTAATATATATATATATGTATACATATATAACTGATACATTATTTCTATGCCTAGTTGATGCTTCGGCGTGGGCTAAGATCTACCCCGGTGGTTTCTGGGGTAGTGACACTGCTTGCCACATGGTGGCGGTCGGTCCCTTATAATTCCGGAATACTTCACCAGGGCACCAGAATCCAATTTCAACATGTCACCGTGCTAACAATAACATTGAGCTAACCTGTACATGTCGGCTGTTTGTTGTTGTTTTACGTCCTAGCAACATCTAAGGTCATATCAGGACGGGAACTATACATATAAATATACCACATAACCTAATCGCTTCCTAATATATCTTCCTAGCCTCGATAGGTTTTGCTAGGCCTTGCTTGGAAGCTGCACAGTAAATAGTTTTACAGTATTTACAAGGTGTGTAGATCTATACAATATTCACCCAGAGTAGGGACGAACAGCAACCCCGCCTAAATTTGAACGAAAACTGCCTCAGTATGGTTTAACTTGAGGGGGTAGTGGTTCCAGTGTGCAGTCTCTATCTACATTGGCACAGAGTTGGTGAAATGGGAGAGAATGCAAACAGACGAGATGGTGACCACAGAATGCTCTCGAATTGACTTTTAACGTGTTATTAAACTACATGTGAAAGGTTCAAGCGCAAAATTACGTAAACGGCAATTAAAGAAATGGAGATAAACATTGGAATCAAACCCTCAAAAAATAAAAAATTGTATATTCCTACTTTTTTTCTTGATTGCTCCATAAACATATGATCATATGAAAATTGGAATTAATGAGAAGTAAAATTATTTTCAGGTAAACATCTGTCACTTAAACTACATTTTTGGATTGGCGTTTACATGGTTTTGCGGCTGAACTCTTCATGCATTATTATATTTTTCAAATCAAAAGTAGCGGGCAAATTTGAAAATGCAAAGAATTATTTTGCTTCTTGAATTAAGAATGTCTTTGCGCATTTGATTTACCCAGCCTTTCGCCACTTTTTCTAATGAGTTTTCCTTCACGCCTACTCTGGGTATGGGGTTAATCTGGTATTTTTGTTATCTGGTTAGCTGACGCAGTAGCTCTGAGTGAATAATGCCTGCCTATCGGGGCGTGTGAGTCTACAAGAGCGAAGGAGCAGTAGTCGATGTACCTAGTGCTGGAGAGGGGCGTGGTTTAGTAGGTGTTTGGGACGTGGCCCGCCTAACGCGAGGCGGGGCTTGTGGAAAGGCTCGTTTTGTCGGTGAGAAGGGAGGAATCCGACTGTGCTGACTTCCCCGTAAAAGATAAGGGAGGGAAGAGTCCACGCCTGGGCTTTTGGCAGGCGACTTGCGAGCTGAAAAGGACAGGGGTCAGAGGTTGGGTGAAATTCAAACAAAAAAAAATGTTAAGTAGAAAAAGGAGAATAAATTGGCATCTATGTATGCATTACCTTTCCACACACTCATTGATCTCTCAAAGCATTTTTTTTTTTTCATTGATCTCCGAAAACCACTTTCATCAATCCCCAAAGTAATCTGATAAATTGGGTTGAATGAGCGCATGGACACTCGCTCATTCGCTGTCATTGCTGGAGGTTTGTTGGTTTGGGGTAGTTTTCAGTTGTGTTGGTGCGCTGAAGGCTGCAAATCTGTAGCACTGTATGGGCACCGCTGAAAGCGGTCTCATGTGGTCGGGTGTTGGCTTCCGATGGGTAGTGGTCAGAGAAATTATGGATGTTAACGTAACATGGCTAATTCGTGGGGCAGAGGCAGGGACCAGCCCGACTGGACTAATCCATCCCTACTCGCCTCGAGGGGAAAAGAACACCCATACCCCCAGTGTTGATGGTGCCACCTAGCGTCAAAGGTGGAACCCCTCCACCCGGTTACAGGAGGAGACATACCGGCCTCCTGCCAAAAGCAACACGTGACCAATTCGAATCCGAACCGCTCCAGGTGCAGACCGGACAACTCCACCACCTAACTTCACCCACCTAACCACACCTAAAAAAATTAACAATAACGGGAAGGGTTAAGGGCTCATATCCAGCCCAAAAATACCATCGCAGGGATCGACAGCCCCAAGGGACGAATGAACCAAACACACGGACTAGCACCCATATCCTCAAAAATACCTGTAATCAAACTGTAACGACCTGATAATGAAAAATAAAACCACTGTATGGTAATCCTGTGTCAGGCCTTAGTAAATTGGGGGGCGGAGGTGGGCCAGGGGGGAAGAAGGAAAAAGGCAGCCTAAAGCCATGTTCACACCAGCGTGTTAAGTCGCCTCAACTAGTTTGCCTCCTATAGTTTGGCTCACATACGCCGTGTGGACGCGACCCTAAGGCGGATTAGGGCTGATTCGCCTCAACTAGTTCACCGCATGTAAACCACGTCGCGAGGTAGCTTATAAGAACCGAACTAGCTTAAGTCGGCCCACCTTGCCTGTGTGGACAGTAGCGGTTTACTTGAGGTGGATTAAGCACGTCACACTATATAATATAATTTGGTCTATGAACCTGCTAGAGGTGCACATATTTTATTTTCATGATTTATTTTAAGGTTTTCACTGCCCAGCAGAAGTTTTGACCGTTCCAAACCAATACGATTCAGTCCATACATATCTAGGTCGAACCCACACTCTCTCGTGGCGACGTCGACTAACCGAAACTGGCGCTGGTTAGTATGGACTTGCACACGCGCAGATATCGATTTCCGCCTTAAACCACTCCGTGTGTGGACACGACACTAGTTCGCCTCCTCTAGTTCGCCTTATCTAGTTTGGCCTAAAGTTGTGGGTGTGAACACAGCTTAAGAGCCCCCACACCCACCCACAAACTCACCCACACTTCCCACCAAGACAGGGCCCGGGGGTGGCGAGGCTGCTCAGCACAACTACACCACACACTCCCTCAGACCACACACCGCCCCTCGGGGTGTCAGCCAATCAATGGCCCACCCTTCGGCACCCTCACCCTGCTCAGCCAATCACAGCCCCTTCTTGCTTTCCGCATCCTTCTTTCGCAACCAGACGGGATGGCTGAATGAGTAAGAGCGTCCGTCTCCCGTGCTGGTAAATCATGGGGTCGTATTTTCTAACCCTCATCGAGTCAAACCAATGACTTAAAAATTGATACTTGTCACTTCCAAGCCAGGCACTCGGCATTATTAGGACAGGGCAAGGACTGGTGTGCTCAGTGTCAGGTTAATGTGATTCAGTGGGATACCAGGTCATGGTGCCAACGGCCTGGTTTCCCAGTGGGACAGCACTATCAAGTTGCAATGAGTGCACAGTCACAAGTCGGTACCTGTCCTGATTTGACCTTAGATGTTGCTAGGATGTAAAACAACAACAAACAAACAAACCTTCGCAATCGGACCACCCCGACCGGTCTCTCCCCTTTCTGTAGTCGACGACATTTGCACATATTTTGCCCACTGATGGGTGATTAAAATATCATCAAATCACATAAATACATAAAAACTGATTATATGTGTGAAGATTGTTGATAGACGATTATACTCTGTATACCGATTGATTGTGTCCCCTATTTGCATATGAAATTGTACCCGTCTTGTCTGTCCTCATCTCCCATTACCATTACCTGATTACCATGTACCCGGTTATGTGATCATTACTTCTTCTCTGTGTTAAGTGTGCGAGGCACTCGCTTCGTTAACATGATGTATACACAAATGCTCATCCTGTTAGCTGAACATACTGACTCCGCCTAGAAATAAAGTAATATTTATTCCCAAAAACGCATCTCCTTCAATGTGCTTAAGTCAACAATGAATTGGGACAGCTCTTTTAGAAAATGTTCATGATGGTCTACCAACATGGATAATTTACACGCGTACGAGGAGCCCTACCCTTCCTCCCTTACGACCCCCTCTCCCCCTGTACCACTACCCACGCCTCCTCACCCCTACCCTACCCGACAGCCACCCCCCACTCCCGCTCCCCCTACCCCTCTACCCCGACGGTGGCGCCATCTGAACTAGATTTCACGAACTAAAAACCCTGCCGGAGACAGCCAGAACTACCACGCGAGACTCTGACGTCACGATCTCGCCTGGCGAGACCCACACCCTGCCTGGCCTATATAAACGAGCAGCTCACTGCTCCTGACCACTTGCTATCCGGACCGCACCTCGTCCACACCTCTCTCTATCACCTCTCCGCCGGCCGGACACCTCCTTGATATGTCTGAAAAGAGTTCCAGGAGGGGGTGCCTGCCGGCATTTTCACTTTCTACCCTTACTCTGTCCGTGTCTATGGCTCGCCGGTTGGTTACCATAGGGCAGATAGGCACGGGCCTTTGACTCAACTCTCCTCATTTCTCTTTCCTAGATCTGCCCATTCGATTTCTCCCAGGCTCACTTCTTCCCCTAACCAGGGTTGTTGTGTTCTTGGGGGGGGCTCTTGACCTTTTTCCTTTTCTCTGACTGGTTCTTGTTGCTGGAACGACCGCTGCTACCACCTTTGCCCGCCTTCCTCAGACCCCTGCTGACCGGATACAAGTGCTCCACTACAGACACCATACAGATTACTACAAACAGACGGCACGGAGAGATCCGCTGCCACCCGACGCCCCGTCGTCACCACGTCTTGAAGGATGTCCCCAGCCTTCACAACACTTCCTCTGAGACCACTTCACCGCAGAAGACATGTCTTAACCAAAGACTGGGCCGATTTATCGGAGCCTCTCTACAAATGTTGCAGTCCTGCAACCGGTAACCGTCGTAAGGTTGCGAACACCCCATACCATACCATGCTCCTGACACTACCAACCGGGCAGTCAGACGATCAACACCAGGCCACCGCAACTCAGCCGCCCACCCAACCCATCAAACGAACAGGCAAACCGGAAGGGTTGAGGGCCTGAGTCAAACTTTACCTAAAACCATATTGATCTGATATTACCTAGCTGCTTTTTACATGTCTTTGATTCAATAAAATGTCCATAACATGGGCTCCTCGTTTGCGTGATTAATTATCGAGATATCTCGCTACGTCCATGAATAGGTTTCCCTTTTATGTATTCGAAATCTCTATTGGCTTTATTTTGGTAGATTTTGTACGAAATGTGAAGGTATTGAACTTGACCCATATATATGTCTGCCTTTCATGTGTTCGGAATCTAATCCTGAGTTGCAGTGGATGGGTTGTTTTGAATCCAGTTGAGCAGGGGACGTAATATATATATGTAATACCAAACGGTGTTTAAGCAGGTTAAGTCTTGGGGTCGTTCTGATCACTACTCCTCTGTTACTCGGAGCTGCCAACGGTCATCATCGTACTCCACTGATGCTTAGCCATGCATGGGTTTGTTAATACACGATATTCACAAGCATCTGCTGTGGCAATGGTCCCACAACCGTAGTGTTTGTCATCGCCATCAGATGTCCCATGCGTTGTGAATATTGTGTATTAATAGTGACTGACTAGTTTGGTAGTCTCCTACAATTTTCAAAAGGGTCCAAACATGAAAATTGTATTTTTCTTGGAAGCTCCAATGACCCAAAAGCAGTATACTGTTGGAATTATCAAAATATCCCAAAATCTGACTGACATACGTGCATTTGAAAGTTCGTAATTTCCATAGCTTTTGTATGCGCTGTGGCAACGGTCCCACAACCGTAGTGTTCATCGTCGCCGTCAGATGTCGCTTGCATTGTGAATATTGTGATTAGCATGCTTTTTTGTGCCCTCCATACACATTTCATATTAATTTTAATGGATTTTAGTAACTTTGGTCACTTCAATCAGAGTGGCATCCATTTTGAATCATGTAACCAGAAGTGTTCTTAACTCCACCATTAGATAGTACCACCGATATGATTTATCGCATAATGGTAGAGATGGATTCCACCAGATGGCGGTACTATATTTAAATGGGACGGTTGTAGGAGGTATTGTATCTCTTAGCTCAATGTTGTTCTGGTTGGTTGTTTGTGTTGGGTGTTACTATCATCAGTATTCTACTTCAACTATCTGGATAAATTCCTATACCAATTACGACTTATACTAGGTCAGTACACTGCTTAATAAGAAGCAGCAACATAGTTTACACTCTATTTATGAGTATTTAGTAGATTTGAGTATAATAATAATATATTTAGTTACACATGATCAATGTACGCACAAGTTGATATTTATATCAGTAATTTGTTCACAGGAAAAAGGAGAAAGCAGAAGTACAATACTTAGGAGGTGCTTTCGCCATTTTAAAAATAGCACAGATACATTGCTTATACCATAGAAATAATAAATAGAAAAATAAAAGTTAAAAGCATATCAACATTACCCTCAATACTGTAAATTACATCTCACGATTTATGTACGAAACTACTATGTGTTTTCCCTCTAATAAAGCTTAAATATTTTCATTTTATACATTCGCTGAAACATATAAATGTTTTTTGAACATTTGATATTATCGTCAAGTGAATTCCATATTTGTATACCACATATAGATATACATCAAGACTTTAAAGTTGTTCTTGCAAATACTTGTCTTCGGTTGTTACTCTGCTTTGTGTCATGGCTACTATCTGAACTTATTTTGAATAAAGACTCTAGATTTGTTGGCAGTAGCCCTTTGTTTGCATTGTAAATTATCATACTAGATTTGATCTTAACCAAGTCTATTAAGTTTAATACATGAAGATCAAAGAACAGCTTATTAGTGTGCTCTCGATATCCAACGTTGCAAACAATTCTCACTGCTTTCTTCTGTAGCAAATAAATACACTCCATATTTGTTTTATATGCATTTCCCCATACTTCCCAACCAGTATGAGTGTTATTGTGGCTTAGAGAGCCAATAACATCACCAGCAAACCTGACTTAGCCCATATTACTATAATTAAATATGACTAGTCATAATTTGCATAGCTTGAAAGAACGCAATAAGCGCCAATCCAAACAATGAGTTTGCAATGCCAATGCCAAATCGTAGATTGTGTTTTGGAAAAGAGCTCTTTATATAAACAACTCTTCATACATATATATATATATATATATATATATATATATATATATGAAGAGCTCTTTTCCAAAGCATGATTTATGAACTTGGCGTTGCTATTGCACACTCATTTTTTGGAATGGCGCTTATTGCCTTTTGGAAAAGAGCTCTTCATATTCTCCTGGAGTTAATTAAGGCCCAACCATAGTATGAGGGTCGCTGTGGTCAAGTTGTGGCTATTAGTATCATTCAACCCGTATGAATGTCCTCAGTGTTCTAGGCTAGAGCATATTACAGACTTGGAAAGTAGTCCAAACCCTACTATTACTAGTACTTTAAATAATTTGAAGCTTGTTGATTGTCTTGTGACCTATGTAAATCCAGCTCTTCATTCCCTGTGTGGTGATTGTGGTATAATGTATTAGTTTTAGGCAATAAACTATTGTCGTCGCTTGAGGTGTTCCAAATAAATATGGATAGTCTACCTATAATAATCCTCAAAGATACATTTATGCCATTCATGGGTGAGCACCCTAATTCTTCGACTATATTATATAGGCTCTCTGATGCAATCCATCTTTGACATATACCTGTGGTTGATATTTCCCCAGGGGGCAGATGATAGGCAAATGCAATTCAAAACACTGATTGCTTGTAATGTTTGATTTCACGTTATTCAGAGGAACGACTCCCGCACCACACATGAACCACTCCGCATTGGTCTCACCGCTTTACTCCCCCACCACACCTGAACCACTCATCATTGGTCTCACCGCTTTCACACCCAGAGCTGTACCCGACACTGTCCATCGGCACTTTCCAGTCAGCTAGTAAATGACCACAAATCCTATTTCTTCCACCCATCCACCCTTCTACTTGTACTCGGTGATATTACTTGTATTATTTGTAACTCTTTGCTCCCGTCTCTCATGGGCTAAAGTTAGGCTCCACATCAATCCCTGGACCAATAGTGTGTTGATTTATACTGCCTATCATGGATAAGTTTGAATAGACTTGTTTTCACCATTAGACAGTTTGTCGATAGAAAGCCCGACCCTACACATTTTCCGACCCAAGGGATTTTTAACCTCCCACACCACATAGACATGGTATGAGAGCAACCGGCCTTTGATGACGCTGTAAGTTATACACAGTGGTGGAAATCCAAATTGGTAGAGGTGGGGGCACAGGGAATTGAACCACCAACCTTCAGACTAGGAGTCCGACCTAGAAAAAAGGCAGACACTCTAACCATTCCACCACAGAGAACACCACATATATATATATATATATATATTACCAATCTCTGGCTACATTCACGTTCTGCATAAATGATGTAGCACTCACTATGTGACTAAATCAAACAATTCTAGGGGATAACAATAGGTTATTTAACTATAACAAAAACAGCATAGACAATCACATCCTTTTTTTTCTTGATAGAGAACCATTTAATAGCTATAACAGAGATTCTTTGTGGTGCTATTCATTGACTTTAGGAAGACAATCACTACTTAGCTAAAATGAGGGAAGGCGTGCTAGTTGAAGCTATGCCAAGAATTTATAGAGGTTTTCTATAGTGCTTGCTATTCAGTGACATAATGGCCCTGTCACATTACCACGTAACGACGTCAACGTAGGGAGAACGTGAAAAATGTTGAACTTCTCGGTGTAGTATGCAAATTTGGGCACAAGTTGAACGTGGATGCAGCATAGTGGACGAGAGCGTAACGTCGGTAAAGCGTAGTGATACCGTCATTCAACGAGAGAGGTCAACTTCATTACGTTCACGGAACGTTATGAACGTTATTCCATTGCCAGAACTACGTTACCTGATGGCGAAACATTGAACTACGTTGAACGTATGTTCTCCTGACGTACTCCTGATGTTATCATGACATTATCCTGATGTTCCCATTACGCCGCGTGGACGTTTCCACCGGGTTTAATGTGGGTCAATGTAGTGCAACGTAGTTGAACGTAGTGACTAATGTTTTAATAACGTCGGTTTAACGTCATTGACGTTCACCGAACATGTACAGAACGTACGGCGAACGTAAACCCTTACGTTCAAACTACGTCAAAAGTTTTGAACATGTCCAAAACCTCGACTTAACTTGACGTAACACGACGTAATGTGATGTAGCTCGACGTCAGTCTAACGTCATTATGACGTCATAATAAAGTAATCCAACGTACATCAACATAATGACGAAAAATCACCACGTTAGGCTCACGTTGGCTCATTACGTTGTAGTGTGACAGGGGTATTAGGAAGGTTGTTATTGAAACAGACTGCACCCCCCCCCCTCACTCAATTAGTTACCTCAGCTACACAGGCAACTAACCACCCCATATGTAACAGATTCCAGAACAGACCACGTTAAATGTGTGAACTTGTGGGGAGGGTTCAATTCTCCCACCCACCCCATCCCATACAACACAACCATAATACTGGGGAAGCAATAAAAACAAATTCTGGACAAATGTAAACCTATTATTCCCTCCCCCCCCCCCAAAAAAAAGAAGAGGACATAAACTTCCAAGAAAATGAAGGGACAATGCTCACAAATAAAGATGAAGCAAACAAACTGAACACACACTTCGTCATAGTAGGGCAAAAGCTGTCTGAACTTTTTTTTAAAAGATGGGAAAATAGAATAGGAATTGTGCAGGATGAAATCCCCACCTGCAAAACTGATATAATAGAAGTAAAAAATTAATAAATGACATATACACGAATAAACCAAGTGGAATAGATGAAATCCCAACCAAAATACTGAAGGAGGCACTCCAAGCCATCCCGGCCACTATGGTAGACCTATTCAACATCTCCTTTGAACTGGGACGTTTTATCTCAGCCTGGAAATTATCGGTGCAAATTAAGGCTAGGAAACCCCCACTCGCTACGCTGCAAGGGGGCATGTGATATGACACCGCCCACCAGCGGGACAGCAAATGGAAGGTAACCATGCACAAATTAGCCATATATCACACCAGATAACTATGTACAAGCCTATGATATGTAAATAAGAGTATGCTAGTCTAGTAGTAAGAGTAGAAAAAAATAAAATATATATATGCCAAGAAAATCCAAAAAAACTAACACCAATGAAAATATCAAATATTGTCGAAAGGTCATTCATAAGACGAAACAACTCTAGACAATATCCCCTAATCTATCCATACATGTGTAGTGGTCTGCACTGATCTCTCAGGCAATGAGGCGCATAGACAGGTAGGTGTGGGTGATCTGGTGATGTCAGGGAGCCCAGGTCGTGTAATGGTTAGCACACTGGCCCGGATTGCAAAGAGATGTGGGTTCGAGTCCTGCTCTAGGCGCAATATTTCCCATTTTCATCACCCTCATGAAACTGGTTTCCGTGACCATGATCCTGTACAAGCTATGCGCTGTATAGTTGTTGAACCTACCCTGTGTATGTAAGTGCATTGCATTGCATGTATGTATGTAATGGGGGACATGTGGCATAGTTCATTTTCCGACACTTGGTGGTGCATCGGTAGTAGTGGGCCTACACGGCCATTGACAATGCTTTGAGTTTGCCAGTACGCGCAGTGCAAAATGTTTATTTTATTCAAAGTTAATAGAAATGCAGAATGCTAACCTTATAAATTTAATATAATCTATTCGTTGAATATGTTTTCTATATGTGTACCAAGCGGTTTGTCTCTAGATGGTGTGGTTTTAGAGATATTTGACTTCTTCTGCATGAAGATTTCTCACTGCCATTGACAATGCACTGAGTTTGAAGGTACGCGCAGTGCAAAATGTTTATTTTATTCAAAATTAATAGTAAGACAGAACCCTAACCTTATAAATTTAATATAATCTATTCGTTGAATATGTTTTCTATATGTTTACCAAGCGGTTTGTCTCTAGGTGGTGTGGTTCTAGAGATATTTCACTTTTTCTGTATGAAAATTGTTCACGGCCATTGACAATGCACTGCGTTTGCCGGTACGTGCAGTGCAAAACGTTTATTTTATTCAAAATTAATAGAAATGCAGAACCCTAACCTTATAAATTTAATATAATCTATTTGTTTAATATGTTTTCTATATGTTTACCAATCGGTTTGTCTCTAGCTTGTGGGGTTCTAGAGATATTTCACTTTTCCTGTATGAAGATTGCTCATAGCCATTGAGTTTGCAGTGTGACGGTGTACCGAATGGGCCCACTCGTTCAGTGGCGACGCCAACGGCAGGAATTTGAACTAAAAGGCCGGAGGTCCCCCATTGTAATCATTAAAAGACTTACAATTCCAGGGGGACGAGTGTAGTGGTCTGCACTGACCTCTCAGGCAAGGAGCCGCATAGACAGGTAGGTGTGGCTAATATGGTGATATCAGGGAGCCTAGGTGGTGTAATGGTTAGCACACTGGCCTGGAATGCAAAGAGATGTGGGTTCGAGTCCCACTCTAGGTGCAATATTTCCCATTTTCATCACCCCCACGAAACCTGTAATGTTGACGATATATTAAGTGAAAATATGACTAATTAACATTGGCATGCAGCTCTAGAGGCTGGATACCCACAAACCTGAACAACGAGAGGTTCTAGAAAAATGACTTGGAATTCCATCTTGTGTAGCCATACATCGTTACTGAGTCCGCCAGTATCGAAGTTGTATATAATCACATTTGGATAAGTGACTTAATTAACTAAATGTGAAGCTTTCATCAGACTGTCGATCTGCCAGAATTAGACATTATAAATAAAAGGGTGAAGGCCTCATTTGTGCTTTGAGTAATATTCATGAGAGAAGTTTCCTGGAATTACATCCTAATTTAATGCTTAGAACCAGGAGAACCCAGTTCACAACTACTTGGAAGCATTGTGGCAATGAGTTAAGTAACCTCTCATGGTGGGGAGATCTCCTAGCTGGTCGCAGTAGGGGAGGGGCAGACCACCCAGGGACCCACGCTCCAGCTAGCTTGATGCCAGCCACATGTCACCATACGCAGACAACAGTGGACAGGACACTCCCTGCCACCACTGCCATGATGGTGGGACTCATGTATGGACTACTACACCTCATATATATGTTGCCCAAATACAAGAATGTTCATGAATAGTCTGACAAACTCTGTACAACTAGTGTTTTCTCAGCACTAACCGTCATTATATTGGGAAGAACACATTTCTCAATGGGAAAGAAACACACACAAAAAACTAGCCTGATTCACTGATTGCCAACTCCAAAGATGTTTCCACTAAGGCGAGTGTCTCATGTTGACGCACTGAAATGCCACCAAGTGACAATGGGGGGAATAGAACCTGGCAGATGACTAATCTATGTGAAGTGTCCTTAGTGCCTAACGCAATGGATATTTGCTAACCTACTTTGATCTGTTCTTAATAAGTTATTAACCTAGATCCTGAAGCACTAATAACAGCTAACTTATCAAATGAACACATAGAACTACTATGGTGCCTAATAAAAAATGAAAAGCAAGCAAATATAGCCATAGCAAGCCTCTACAGACCTCCATCAGGGGAAATTGAACTCTTCATTGAAGCCCTAGAGAAGAGCATAAACACCATAAAAAAACTGACAAAGGCAGAAATCTTCATACTAGGAGACTTTAATGTAAATTACAACAGCAATGATAAAAACAAACTAATGCTGCAAACCACAATCAAAATCTTAGGCCTACAACAGCTCATCACTGAAAAAACAAGGCTCAGTAAAAATAGCACCACAATTGACCTAATACTAACCAACTCAAACCACGCCACTAAATGGGGCACCAGGAGCTGGGGTATAAGTGATCATGAGCTAATATATGTAACAAGGAAAAAACTAAAAAGCACAAATCACTATGAGTATAAGATGGGCAGGTCCCTAAAAAACTACTCAGAAGATGCATTAAAAAATCATCTGCACCAAAACATAAACAACATCACACAAAACAGAGATGATGTTAATATCTATTGGGGCAACATCATCGCAGAAATAAGAAAATCAGCTGACGAGATGTGCCCCATTAAGAAAATAAAAATACAAAAAAACCAGGACCCCTGGGTAGACAATGACCTGCTAACGCTCATCATAGCCAAAAGTAAACTGGGTAATAAAGCAAAGCTCACAGAAACTATAGAAGACAAACTGGCCTACCATATTGCCAGAAACCACTCTCTCAAAGCTGTGAGAACAGCAAAAAAGAAATACATAATAAAGCAGGACAGAGACTGGGGAAGCAATACAAACAGATTCTGGAAGAATGTAGACCTATTATTCCCCAAAAATAACAAAGAAGAGCACACAACCTTCCAAGATAACGAAGGGACAATACTCTCAGACAAAGATGCAGCAAACAAACTGAACACGCACTTTGCCACAATAGGACAAACGCTGTCAGGAAAATTTAAAAAAAGGTGGGAAAATAGATCAGGAACTGTGCAGAATGAAATCCCCACCTGCAAAACAGATATAATAGAAGTAAAAAAACTAATAAATGACATAGACACAAATAAACCAAGTGGAATAGACGAAATACCAACCAAAATGCTGAAAGAGGCACTCCAAGCCATCCCAGCCACTATAGTCGACCTATTCAACATCTCCTTTGAACAGGGGCATTTTATCTCAGCCTGGAAAATGGCAACCATTACCCCTATCCACAAAAGTGGAGACAAACAAAACATGGGAAACTACAGGCCAATATCGATTCTTCAAACCCCAGGCAAGCTCATTGAAAAAGTGCTACATAGACACATAAATGAACACCTGGAAAAAAACAATATACTAAACGAAAGACAAGGAGGTTTCAGGAAACTGCACTCCACATCTAAAACAATAGCTAACCTAACAAATGACATATTGGCGTCAATGAACCAAAAACAATTAGTTGGAGCAGCCTTCATTGACTTCAGCAAAGCATTCGATACAGTAGACCATAACATACTATTGGAAAAACTAGAATCCATGGGCATAAAATCCAACACTATGGACTGGATAAAATGCTACCTGAAAGACAGGCAACAGAGAACAAAAATAAACAATACACTATCAGACAACCAACCTGTCACATGTGGTGTACCCCAAGGGTCAGTGCTAGGGCCACTGCTCTTTATAATCTACATAAACGATCTTGAAAAATGGTTACAAACCGAATGCCTCCAACTATATGCAGATGACACAGTCATATATGCAAACGGCACCACAGAAGAGGAGGTAATAACTAAACTAAACAAGCTCCTACTAAAACTGGATGAGTGGTGTGAGTCCAACAAAATAACCATCAACACAAGCAAGTCAAAAACAGTTCTCTTCTCGCATAAACAAATGCCAGAAAGAAAACTACACTGTAAGCTAGGAAGCCAAACACTAGAAAATGTAGACCATTACAAATACCTAGGCCTTGAGTTGGACAGCCAACTAAACTACAACCTATGTATAAACAAAATTGTCCAAAAGGTAAACCACAAACTGTGGCTATTTGCAAAGCTAAGAGACTACATGACACAAGAAATGTCAATAAAAATCTTCAAGGGCATGGTGCTACCCTATTTTGACTATGGAGATGTAAACTACATGGGTGCAAAGAAAGAACTTCTAAAAAAACTGCAAACACTACAGAACAGAGCCCTGAAAATCTGCCTCAGAGTAGACAAGCTGCACCCCACCTATGACATACACAAAAGAACCAAAGTAAAATTGCTAGAAAATAGGAGAATAATTCATCTGAAAACATTAGCATACAGCTATAGTCAAGACAATAAACTCCTAACAAAACCACAAAGGGCAACTAGAGCAAATAATGCGCCACTACTAAAGCAGACCAGAAGCCAAATAAAAGCTCACGAGAGAAGCACGCTAGAAATGGCTGCCAAGGTGTGGAATGCCCAAACAGTAAAGGAACGACAAATTCCTGACCTAAAAACATACAAAAAAAGAAATACATAACTATTATTTATTTATGAACCAGACCTAAAAAGTCGGAATATTTTACAACTTGATGGCACCACCATTGGTACAACCCGCTTATGTTTTGTTTCAGGACAGCTACTGACTTGTAACAGTGCACACTCATGGCAACTTGATAGTGTTGCCCAAGTGAGTGACTAGACCACTAGCGGCATGACCTGATATCCCACACAATCATATTATGTTGATTCTGTGCTAACCCGTCCTTGTCCTGTCCTATCAATGCTGAGCGTCAAGCTAGGTAGCAACAAGCATCAATTTCATAAGTCATTGGTTTGACTCAGCGGGGATTTGAACTCCCGACCTTCTGCACAGGAAGCCAGCGCTCTACCGATTCGGCCACTACGTCCTGTGGCCACTTATCTAGTTAACATATGGTTTATTTGTATCTTACTTATCGATCTTGCTTATGTATCTACTTCGGCCATACTGTGTCTGATGTATATATTGTTCAATTATCAATAATGTTTTCAGCCCTGCGTAGCAGCCCCCCCCCCAGTGTTAGTATATCATCATACAGATGTTATCCAAATATATATATAGACATAATACTATCATATTTTGACAACCTCAATTGCATGACAGCGACCTCCGTTGCATTATTCCCCGTCCTGATATGACATTAAATGTTGCTAGGACGTAAAACCACAACAAACAAAAACAATCAAATCTGTTGCATTATGTGGTACAACATTAACAGAGGGGTAAGTACCGGTGATGCACACACTAGACTGCATGTACGACTTGTGGGTGAAATATATAGTGTATGTAATCTGGTATAATTATGTAATACATAACTCCGGTGACATACAATGTGAAATAAAGTAATAATAACATATATGAGTCGCTTGTTATTTATATTCATATAATGTATCTATAGCACAGACACTAAGCACAGATCAATATTATTCATATTCTCCATGATGTCATGCTATATTAATTAACTCCCCAATTTACAGCATCGTCGTATATTATTAAGCACCAAAATGATACCATATTAACCTCCCAACTTACAGCATCGTACTATATGCACTTCCAGAGTACAGTACTATGCTATATTACCCTTCCACCTTACAGTATCGTGCTATATTAACCTACACAATTACAGTGTCGTGGTGTATCAACCTCCCAAATTACAGAATCGTGTTATATCAATCTCCCAGATCGCAGTATCATGCTATATCAGACTCCTGGTATCACAAGCTACGCTCCATCGGGCCAGTCGAGACACGGTCACTTGGGGCGTAATCGATTAATCAAGTCGGGTCACCCGAGCCACTTTTTGGTGCATGCACACATCCTACACACTTGGGTCAAATAATCAAATACGCTTCTCCATGGTCGGGGTGAGAAAAATGGTGGCTTAATTCAAAACCTCTTGTTTGTTTTTAATAACCGATATAACTACAGCAAAATAGGATTTAAAGTAGTTTATAATGGCATAGCTTAGTTATATTTCCATTTCATTAATCTATGTTATTGCCAAAAAAAACATGTATGACCTGGTACTGGTAGCTGTTATCCTGCAGGATGGTACCAGCAAAAATGGGACATCATTGCTCCTAGCCACCCCGAGCCAAGAGGTGGATTACTGGGGTCGGGTCATTTTGTCGACTCCACTCGCAGTGTTCGATTTGAAATTCTGATGACTTGGGTGACCCAAGTTGCCTGGGTCATGTTAATCGATTACGGTCAAGTAAGGCCGCTACCATATTATTTTGCACCCTAGGCAAGGCCAGCTACAGTAAAACCTCTCTAGCTGACCATCTCCAGAGATCGACCCCCCCTATATCGATCACTTTATTTGGGTACCAAACGATTGCCCATACAATACCATTTTAACGATAGAAAAAACTGCCTTGATGATGATGATAATCAGCATATTATGATTACCTCAGTATCGCTTGTAAGCTTTAGCTGGGTGCTGGTTAGGAATCGATGGGTTTTATTTATTTATTTGTGATACTTCAATTACATACATACAGGCAATGCACTAACACATACATACACAGGGTAGGTTCAA